>APFE030669206.1:0-22105 GCA_000404065.3 Pinus taeda | reverse complement strand
TAATCATAAATAGTTGGCTTTAAAAAAAATATACAATAATTATTAACTTAGTTGATATACGTGTATATCAATTACATTGGAAAATGTAATTGTATATACGTTTTATATACAAATATTACATATATTAATCACATTGGTAAATTTAGTTATACTAGTACCTAACTATAATCAAAACATTCTAAGTATAATAAAAAACGAAGCTAGTATCCGAATTCAGATGGGAGGATATTAAACTGAGATGATTACATATGCATGGAGTTCACTCCAAATGTAAGTATACAAGCTTCTCTTTGCAAGATTTAGATAGATATTTATATTCTTGTGGGAAGTAGGTCATCAATAAAACTCTTTCATGAAAATATGGTTCGCTTTGTACACAGCAAAGAGGAAATGGGGAAACCTGGATAAAACAATGATCACAGTGTAAACAGAGAGCCCTGTCGCAAAAGTTGGATTGGATTGAACACTCCTTTGCATGGTCGAGCACACCACAGACTTTGCTATGAGACAAGTGGAGTAAATCTTGTTTGTAAGCTACCCTCAAATCGATCCCAAGGCCAAGATCAACTCAGTGAATGTTGGAATGTGTATCGTAGGGTGGTCGTGGGTTTAGGCGGTGGTGCAGTAGGTAGAAAAAAAAATTATATTTAGGCACATGCCTTAAACATAGATGGCCTAAAATGATGAGCAAGATATGAAAATTTACACGTGATGGAAAAACTTAACCTATCCTAAGATTTTCAGTGAAAAATATCTTTGAGAAGGGTGAAGGTTGGCATAAGGCTTCCTAATTAACATCCAATAAAATTTTGAAGTAAATACTTTTAATGTTTTTATATAATTTTTTTTCCCTATCTTATACATTAAACAACATGAAATTTTTTTATAATTATAATTAATTTAATAAACAAATAAACTATGTAACTCTCACTATAAGCCTATAATTTAATAATACTTTAATAATACTATATAATAAATATTTAATAAAATTAATATGTTGAAATTATTAATATATATATATATAGATATAAATAATAAGTGTTAGAGGGAAGTTCAGTTTTTATCATTCAAAATAAAAATTATGCCATGCGAAAAATTATAGAAAATATTATAACTTGAATTGCTTAATGCAAAATTAATAGTGGTTAATATGCAAATAGAATCCTATATTTTTTATTTAGTAAGAAATATTAAATCTCGATGTGAAGTAGATAAATTAATTGTTTGTTTAAGCACAAAGACTTGCATAAATGTTGGTGGGTAGTAATCACTAGTAAGTCTACACATTTATAGTTTTATTGGTACATAACCATTTATGAAAATATAAAATTGGTGCCAAGTCATGGAAGTATATTTATTTATATCTTATTCCTATCCATTTTTATGCAAAGATTTCTTTAAATTATATTATTTACTAAAGTATGATTTGTTTTAAATATTTTTATTATTAGATGGTTTTTTTACAAAACTTAAAAATAAAAAATTACTACACAAATATCTAAAAATTATGTATGAATATTGCAACCATATTCATAAATTATGACAATAATATGTGAGGACAATTTATCACATATTATAGTGTGTAAAGATTGCCAATAAAAACTTTAAATTATGGTTCAATTAAATATTTGAAAATTAATTTTTTTAAATATTAAAAATAAATATTTATTTTCAGAATTAAACATTATAAATTCATTAATCAAAATTAAATATTAACCCTAAAACAAGTACTATTTCTGGTTTAAATTACATGCTTAATTTGATATACCGTAACAGTTTAATTGAAAGATAAAAAATAAAAAAACGCTTATAAAAGTATTAACTTGATCGAACATGGATTTATAGAGGAAAAATCGTATATTTTTATGATTAATTTATTAAAATAAATCACATTTCACGAAGAACAAAAAAAAAGAGTAGATCACAATATTTAAAAAACTGGATACATTTCAAAAAATTATTTTATAGGAAGACACGAGATAAGAATGGCCATTATAGAAATCTTTTGGTACTGAGATGGACCATGTAGCGTGTAAACAATGACAAGCACTTAAATATATGGTGAAGAATAAATTGCACAACTACAATGGATCCTTCCACCCTTCCAAATTGACAATGTTTATTTAGAGTATAACATTTATGTAACACTTTTATACTGTATCATACTTGTTTTTAATTTTATCAAGTTAGGAAGAATTTAGAAATTTTTAAATTTACTTAATATGTTGTTAAAAGAAGTTAAGGTTGGAAAAACCAAGTATCATGACATTTTATTTAAAGAAATTAAACAGGATTAATTAAGGAAAAGACTAAAAACAAAACAATTAAACAATTCTTGGAACAGTTGCAAACAGTTGCCACCACTTTTCTCCAAAAGGGAAAAGGAAAGGGCAGCAAAGCGTTGTAAAAAATTTTCCGTGAGCTAGGTTGTGATACTAATGGGAAGATTTAATTTATGGCAAACAATCGAGTGGGTATGCGACTGGAGGCTGAAGAGTAGTCCTGACGCCCAAGATACCTGATTGTCTTTATTCAAACTGTTAGGAGCAGGAAGTACACGGTGGGGGGCCGTGGACGTGATTGCCAGGTCCATGGCTGGGTGGTGAGACCTTATAGAAAGATTATTGAATTGAACAGAATAAATAACTCAGGACAAATAAGTGCTCAAGGAATTTTAATTATTACTAACAGTTAAATGGTGTGTATTAGGAGTAATGGTCTCATTTTCTTGTCTTCAGCTAGATATTGATAATTATGGGTAACGTTGGTATACCAAATATAGTCATCATGGAGAATAAAATGGATGCCATAGTCTTTTCTACATTGTGATTAAATTTAAACCCAACAGTATTATAGTGTTATAAACCTAACTAATCTTTGTTCTATTAAAAACCAATATATTCACATTAGAGTTATAATCCCTACTTAGACCCTGCTAACTGTGAATATTCTGGAATGGAAATAATCTAAACTATTTGTATAAATAATACCAATTTACCAAGGAAGGAGCAAACAAAGTATTTGTTACTTCCTAAATGAGAAGGGTTTGCAAACTCATGCATGAATTCCTTTCGTTGTGAAACAAGATCGAAATCAGATTATATATACATATATGTCTAGACTTAACATACATTCATGATTCAATATACATGCATGTCTTATTACTACGCATAAAATCAAGATTTCGCATGCATGCAAGACTCTTCATTATGCAATTATTTCTAATCATGAACAGGTATTGCCATTGGAAATCATGAGTAAGAACAGTATTATATAAACTGAGAATTTCAAGAACTAAAACAAATATTAAGTATTCCTATGTTCTGAACTCTCAGTTCATCATTCCATTCATTATACAGGACATATTCAAACTTCAGCAAATATGTTCACGTACCCAGTATGCCATGTCAAGGGCCGAAACTTGGTAGAGATTTCCCATAACCCAACATTTAATACAATCATAGAAATAAACAGGGTCACAACTGACAGTGTATGAAGCATCCATAATTAATTGTAGTTTGAAAAACCATTCAGAAAATCTCAATAAAGTCCTGACAATCAACTCTGAACCTAAACCAGGCTCAATTAATCGATACATCATCCATTTCCTAAGGCATTTCTCGATTCTAGGTTACAGTGAGGGTTTGGCTATGCCGAGAGCCAGCAAACACTCCCACCCTCATCATGAAGTTGAACCTAGTATATCAGACAAGTAGACTATCGACATGGGGAATTTAACCAATGTGTAGATAGTAGAGAAATTTAGCTCAGGTTTAGTTCCTCCTCGAACACTCTTTAACTCCATAGTCAGGGTTGAACTATTACCTGTAAAACCATCAAGGAAACTCATTAGAGGCAGTCTTCGGGAAGATTAACCTACAGAAAATTCTTAAATGAAACTATGTTAGGGATTTCGATACTTGAGAGGAATGACGCCATAGTTGGAGCACCGCATACCTGAAAACCAGAAACAAGTTGTCATCCTCCACTGCCAGAAGGGAAAATAGAAACAAGAGAGGGTGTCCTGGAGTAGAACAAACCTGGTCTCTGAGCCAAAGAGGTATCTCTATTTGGCCCTCGAGGTTGAGGGAGGAGTCAAATCGTCCACCTGATCATACCTGCAGCAATCATTGTGGTCAGTTAAACTAAGAAAGAGTGAGGATAGCTGCGTTTCCAAACAAAGATTATATCTTGTTGGCTTACCTCCTTGTTTTTTCTTGCCTGAAGGTGACATCCATTTGTTTCCAGAGCTGTAACAGGATACGCATAGGTAGAGGTAAAACCCTCATTCCATTGCTTCTTACCCTGCTCGTATCAGAGCTTCACTCTCTCATCACAGGCAGCATGGAATGAGATGGAAAGGTAAGGTTAGGGTTTCATTTCGGGTTAAGTTCCAATGTCTGAGCCACCTGCAATGACCAGACGCAACATTCAACCTTTCACCTCTGCATTAATCACGCCCAAGCAGAGGATTCATCACCTCTATTGAGGCACAAACAGGTGGAACGCATCCATGACTCTCGATAGATAGTCGTGCAGATGAAATCTATGTGTTATTTAATTAAATCCTTAATCTACACCATACCTTGGTGTCACAAATAACCCCTTTAACCATTTAATATACTATGCATTGATTAAGTTAAGGTTAGAAGTTAATTATGGTAAATAAGGAGATTTTTTTTTTAATTCGAGGTGTTACAAATGGTATCCGAGCCTAGATTCATACACTGAGGCTTCTAGGTTAAATAATATAGAAACAAGAAGTTTCTTTTTATTTTACTGTCATGCCTAAAAATGTACAATAAACGATTTAGTTGTACATGTGAACACAGAGATAGAGACAGAACTCCACATTCAACATGTAAAGGAGACCCGAGATCCCAAACCCACTGGAGGTGCTTTATGTAGAGGCCAATCCAGATATATGGATACAACTGGGAGAGGAATCTCAACAAGCCATTGTTGTGCTGCTAGAAACAGTGCAAAATCTACGTGCAAAAATGATAAATTTGAGGTCCAATAATGAACGCATGAGACAGGAGTAAGAGAAGATTCTCAAGAGCCTGTCTGACCGACAGACTCAATGAGGACCAGACCTCAGTATGGAGGAAAAGGAAATAACACCAATAGCTCACCATGGTGAGGATAATGTTGAGTCAGTAGAAGGGCATAAGGAGGATGAAGAAGGGAATTTGGATAATGTGTCATACCAAAGGAAAACCAAAAAGCAGAAGACAAAATTATAGGGTGAATTTAAGAAAATAAAACCATCATTGTTAGAAGGAGAATCTGAGGAGGCAGCCGAAGCGTGGCTGATTGATATGGGGAAATATTTCCAAATTTATGAATACACTAACAAGCTTAAAGTACGTTTAGCAATTTATCAGTTACGGGGAAAAGCCACTCTCTGGTGGGAAGAAATAAAGACAGTGAGAAATATTGATGAAGAACATGTGACATGGCAAGAATTCCAGAAAGACTTTAAGGATAAATACTTGACTGAGTGTTACTACGATGAAAAAGTGAAGGAGTTCCATGAGTTAAGGTTGGGAACCTTGATTATGGACGAATATGTAAAGAGGTTCACCTCCTTGCCACGATATGTTCCATACATGCAGGAGGAGAAACCAAAGATTCAATGATTTATTAGCAGTCTACCTAGTTTCATGAAGGAGAAACTAGAATTTGACTATCTGAGATCAATGGATGATGTGGTGCGTAAGGCTTGTATCTGTTACCAGCAGATGAAACAAAAAAATGAGGCACCCAAAGGAAATTCAAGCAGAAAAATGACGAATCTACCCCCAAATAGACAACAGAGGTTTGGAAATGGTTAGAATAGTTAGCATCAAACCTTTGGAAAATTTTCTAGGAATCCACCCAAGTTTCCAACATACCCCAAAGGAAAACAGACAAAGAGTATTAATAAGCCTGTGACTGAACAACCACCTAAGCCACCTCTGAAATGCTAGGGTTGTGGAGAATCTCACTATTATAAGAACTACCCACACAAGGCCCGAACTGAAGAGTTGTCCAACATGCAAGAAGCTTCTACAGTTGAAGATATAGCAAGGAGTATGCCCAGAATTAACGCCGTTTTGGATGACCATCAGGAAGAATACCAACCCACCATGATTGAGTGTAAAGGTATGATTGCTAATCAACCTATTTCCGTTTTATTTGATCTAGGTGTTAGCCTGAGTTATATTAGCCCCAAGGTGGTAGAAAAATGTCAGCTGCCTAGTAGCAAATTTAAGAAATCATGGCTAGTACAACTAGCCAACGGTGCTAAGAGGAAGGTGTCTGCCAAATCAGAAAATTTTCCTATTATAGTTTTAGGGCAACTCATTTATACTGATTTAAATATATTACCCCTGGGTTCCTATGATATACTGATAGGAATGGACTAGTTAGAAGGATGTTAGTCCTTAATGGATTGTAAAAAGAAATCTGCAAACTACCTTACCAAACTGGGGAAAATAAAAGAAATTCAGGTAATCCAGAAACACATGAAGTTACACCCCATCATAGCTAACCAGCTGGGGAAATGCATTACAAAAGGCTGTCAGATTTACGTTGTTCAGGTAGGATACTTTAATGACAAAAAGAAGATGACTTCTCTAGAAAACATCCCTGTAATCCAAGAATTCGTGGATGTATTTCAAGAAACTATTCTCGGGCTGCCCCCTAGACGTGATATCAGTTTTACTATCGAACTCATACTTGGAGCAACCCCAGTTCGAAGGCCCTTACTGCATGAGTTTTCTTGAGTTAACGAAACTCAAAATGTAGTCGCAAGAGCTTCTAGATAAATGGCACATTCATCCCAGTGTATCACCATGGGGAGCCTCAGTACTGTTTGTTCGAAAGAAGGATGGTACTTTAAGGTTGTGCATTGACTACCAACAGCTAAACAAACTCACCGTCAAAAATATATATCCTTTACCTCGGATTGACGATTTATTTGACCAAGTGCAGGGGGCTAGTGTATTCTCGAAGATTGATCTAAGATCCAGTTATCACCAAATCCGAATAAAGGATGAGGACATTTGTAAGACTACCTTCCAAACTCGCTATGGTCGTTATGAGTTTTTAGTACTGACCTTCAGCCTTACAAACACCCCAGCTACCTTTATGAGCCTGATGCACAGTATATTTTAGCCTTTCCTAGATAAGTTCGTGTTGATTTTTATAGATGATATATTAATTTATTCGAAAAATCAGGAGGAACACAAACAACACTTAAGAATTGTGTTGCAAATTTTGCGAAATAATCAGCTATACGCCAAATATATCAAGTGTAATTTTTACAAAGATAAAATTTAGTATTTGGGTCATGTTATATCAGTTAAGGGCATAATGGTTGACCCGGAGAAGATAAAATAATAATGGAATCGACAACCTTGAAAAATGTTGTTGATATCAAATCCTTTTTAGGCCTTGCAAGTTATTACCGTTGATTCATTAAAAAAACTTCAAATATAGCTTTCCCTATGACCTCCCCACAGAAGAAATGGCATGCTTTCTATTGGAAAGCAGAATAACACCAGAGTTTTGAGCATCTGAAGCAGTTACTCACCATAGCACCGGTGCTGAAAGTAGTGGATCTAGAAAGGCCATTTGTTGTTTGCACATATGCAAGTAAGGAAGGAGTTGGTGGGGTATTAACTCAAGAAGGAAAGGTCACCACATATGAATCACGTAAATTGAAGGAATATGAACAACAGTACTCTGCTTATGATCTAGAGTTAACCGTAGTTGTTCATGCGCTTAAAATGTGGCGACACTACCTTTTAGGAAATAAATTTCTACTGTTAACCGATCATAGCAGTTTAACAAAATTTTTTAATCATTCCAATTTGAATGCTTGGTAGGCCCAGTGGACTGCATTTCTAAGCGAATTTGACTTTGATATGAAACAACTTAAAGGAAAAGAAAACCGGGTGGTTGAATCATTAAGCAGAAAAATGCATTGTGTCTATGAGATACAACTCAGTCGGGCACAATCTAACCTCCCTGAAATTATCAAGGAAGCATCCTTTAAGGACCCGGAATATACTTTTCTATTGTAGCAAGTAGCAGAAGGTTGGACAAAGGGAAAACTATCTGATTATGATATAACCTCTGAAGAATTGCTAACCTTTAGGAACAAAATTTATGTTCCCAATCAAAATTGTGTTAAGTAATCATTACTGGATGAATTTCACAGGAAGCCCTATGCCACCCATCCAGAATATCAGAAACTTTTAACATCTATCCAGAAAAGTCACTTCTGGCCAAGTTTGAAAAAGGATGTTGTGGAGTACTTATCCAAGTGTTTGGAATGTAAGTTAGTAAAGGCAAAGAATCAACATCCTGTGGGTCTCCTACAACCATTACCCATTCCTGAATGGAAATGGGATACGATTACTTCAGATTTTATTACAGGATTACTCCGCATTAGGAAGTAGCATGATTCAACTATGGTGGTAGTAGATAAGCTGAGTAAAACAACCCATTTTATACCAGTGAGATCCACCTACAATACAGTAGAGATAGTAGATATATTCATGAAGGAAATCTTTCGATTACATGGGATACCCTAGGTTGTGATTTCTGACAGAGATGTGAAATTCACATCCATTTTTTGGAAAACCCTTTTTGCTGGGTTGATTACTCAAATTCAATTCAATACCTCTTTTGCATATTGCCAAACGGAATGAGTAAACCAAGTCCTCGAAGATATGTTAAGAATGTTCATTATGCAGTAACAACACAGGTGGGAGGATTACCTCCATTTAGTAGAGTTCGCATATAATGATGGCCATCATGAGTCATTAGGCATAAGCCCTTTTGGGGTATTGTATGGAAGGAAGTGTTGGGTACCCACCAACTGGAATAACCCGTTTAATAAATTGGCACTCAGTTAGGATATGTTAGCTGAAATGGAGGCCACAGTGAAAAAGGTTCACCATAAATTAAAGGCTGCACAAGATAGGGAAAAGGTCAATGCGGATAAAAAGAGGACTCATAAAGAGTTCCAGATAGCGGATCATGTATACTTAAAAGTTAAACCCCAGAAAAGCACTTTACAGTGGAAGTTTTGCACCAAGTTGGCACCATGGTATTGTGGACCGTTCCAAATCTTAGAACAAATTGGACCAATGGCATATAAATTAGCACTTCCAGGCCACATCTAGGTTCACAATGTCTTCCATGTATCCTTGCTAAAAAAATATGTATACAACCCTCACCATATAATTAACTAGGAAAACATACAAGTAATAGAAACAAATGAATATATGAAGTCGAAATCGTTGTTTGACGCAATTCTAACTATCAATTATGATTTGTGTAGGTCAAGCCTGAGGGAGAGTTCTTGGGAGAGCCTCTTCGTATTCTAGATCGGAGAGAAACCACCTTACGGAAATGAACCATACTAGAGGTTAAAGTGCAATGGAGGCACTTTGGCCCGAAGGAGGCCACTTGGGAAGAGGAAGTGGTCATGTTGTAGGCCTATTCGGCATTATTTTCTTAGAAGAACACCGAGGGCGGTGTTCCTCATAAGGGGGGAGCGCTGTAACACCCTATTGTTGCATCATATTTACTTTTATTTTTACCAAGTTATGTAGAACTTAGAAACTCTCAAATTCACTTAACATGTTGTTAAAAAAAGTTAAGGCTAGAAAAGCCAAGTGTCATGAAATTTTGTTTAAATAAATTAAACAGGATTAATTAAGGGGAAGACTAAATACAAAACCGTTATAACTCCTAGAACAGTTGCAAACAATTGCCACCACTTTTCTCCAAAAGGGAAAAGGCAAGGGATACAAGGGGCTGCAAAATGTTTTCCCTGAGATGGGTTGTGATACTAGTGGGAAGATTTAATTTATGGCAAACAGTCAGTGGGTATGTGACTTGAGGCTAGACAGTAGTCCCGACGCCCGAGATACCCGACTACCTTTATTACAACTGTTAGGAGCATGAAGTGCTCGGTGGGGGACCGTGGACACGATTGCCAGGTCCATGGCTGGGTGGTGAGACCTTCCAAAAAGATTATTGAATTGCACAGAATAAATAACTCGGGACAGATAAGTACTCAAGGAATTTTAATTATTACTGGCAGTTAAATGATGTGTATTAGGAGTAATGGTCTCATTTTCTTTTCTTAAGCTAGATACTGATAATTATGGGTAACGTTGGTATACTAGATATTGTCATCATAGAGAAGAAAATCAATGCCATAGTCTTTTATCTAGTTATACATTATGATTAAATCTAAACCCAACAATATTATAGTGTTATAAACGTAACTAATACTTGTTGTATTAAAAACAAATATATTGACATTATAGTTATAATCCCTACTTAGACCCTGCTAACTGTCAATATTCTGGAATGGAAATAATCTAAACTATTTGTACAAATAATATCGATTTACCAAGGAAGAAGCAAATTGAGTATTTGTTGCTTCCTAAATGAGAAGGGTCTGCAAACTCAAACATGAATTCCTTTCGTTGTAAAACAGGATCTAAACTAGACTATATATACATATATTTCCAGACTTAACATACATTCATGATTCAATATACATGGTTGTCCTATTACTATGCATAAAATCAAGATTTCGCATGCATGCAAGACTCTTCATTATGAAATTATTTCTATTCACAAACAGGTATTGCCATTGAAAATCATGAGGAAGAACAGTATTATATAAATTAAGAATTTCAAGAACTAAAACAAATATTAAGTATTCCTCTATTCTGAACTCTTGGTTCAATCGTTCCATTCATTATACAGGACAAATTCAAACTTCAGCAAATATGTTCACATACCCAGTATGCCATGGCAAGGGTCGAAACTTGGCAGAGATTTTCTATAACCCAACAAACATTTAGTACAATCATAAAAATAAACAAGGTCACAACTGACAGCATATGCAGCATCCAAAATTAATTGCAGTTTGAAAAAGCATTCAAAAACTCTCAATAAATTCCCGACAGTCAACTACGAACCCAAACGAGACTCAATTAATTGATATATCCTCCATTCCCTAAGACACTTGCGAATTCTAGGTTATGGTGAGGGTTTGGTTGTGCCCAGAGCCAGCAAACTATCCCACCCTCATTGTGGAGTTGAACCTATTATATCATACAAGCAGATTGTCGACTTGGGGAATTTAACCAACCTATAGATAGTAGTGAACTTTAGCTTAGGTTTAGTTCCTCCTCGAAGGCTCTTTAACTCCAGAGTGAGGGTCAAACTATTACTTGTAAAACCATCAAGAAAACTCATTAGAGGTAGTCTTAGGGAATATTAACCTATAGAAAATTCTTAATGAAACTATATTAAGGATTTTGATACCTAAGAGGAACAATACCATAGTTGGACCACCGCATACCTGAAAACTAGAAACAAATTGTCATCCTCCACTACTTGAAGGGAAAATATAAACAAGAGAGGGTGTCCTGAAGTAGAACAAACCAGGTCTCTGCGGCAGAGGGGTATCTCTGTTCGGCCCTCAGGATTAAGGGAGGAGTCAAACCGTCCACCTGATCATACCTACAACAATCGTTGTGGTCAGTTAAACTGAGAAAGAGCGAGGGTAGCTCTGTTTCCAAATAAACATAATATTTGGTTACCTTACCTCCTTGTTGTTTCTTGCCTGAAGGTGAAAACCATTTGTTTCCAGATTCGTAAGAGGATGCACATAAGCAGAGGTAAAACCCTCATCCCAATGCTTCTTACTCTGCTCGTACAGAGCTTCACTCTCTCATCACAGGCAATACGAAATGAGATGGAAAGGTATGGTTAGGGTTTCATTTCGGGTTAAGTTCCCATGCCTGAGCCACCTACAATGATCGGACGCAACATTCAACCTTTCACCTCTACATTAATCACGCCCAAGCTGAGGAGTCATCACCTCTACCGAGGCGCGGATAGGTGGAACGCATCCATGACTCTGGATAGATAGCCGTGCAAATGAAATCTATGTGTTGTTTAATTAAACCCTTAATTCGCGCCAGACTGATGCAGGAGCATGTGACTCAGAAGGGGAAAAATATTTTGATTTATTCCAAAAATCAAAAAGAAAATCTACGGGAAAGGAGTGGGATCCTTTGCCTACTGTTTCTATGTTTTTTTTAAGTTAAAAATTAGGAACTAGATAAGGAATAAAAGCATGCCATCTTTTTCTAGTTAGATTTAGCATAAAGCAGGCTAAACTAGTTGTTAAAAAAAAGAAAAGCTCCAATTTGCTATGTAAGTCTACTTTTGTAATAATGCAACTATTGATATGAATAAAAGGAGAAACTGGCCACCATGCTGGGGAAGGGAGGCGAGGCCAGAGTTGTTTGATGAAACTCTCTCTATTATGTAATGTACCGAATGTATATTGAAAAGGATAATTAAAATCGTTGAAAGTTTGATGATTACATTGTTTTAACATGGCTTTTGATGAATTTAATATGTTATATATAAAGATTTGTGTGTTGAGGCAGCGTAGGGACGAGGGCAACGTGGTGTGTCTGTGTAGAAAGAGAGAAGGAGTGTCGTGTGTCTCTAAGAGGACGATTGATGAAGTGATGCCTTGATATCTGCGTCAAGTCTCAACCAGAGTGCCACTGTAATTGTTGGTTAATCCAGGGCTGCGTGTGTATATAAGCCTGTGGATATATACCTTAACCTGTAGATATTATATATATATATATATATTTATGTATAATATAATATATATTTATATATATATATACCTGCGTATTAATACCGGTGACACAACTGATTGCAGGCGTTATACATATATAAAAACAAGGTATGAATACCTTGGAAATGAATCGCAGGGAATATATAAGATCAGTGTATTAACAGTGATGACATATTTAAGAGTGAAGTGCTGCGAGGTTTTTATAATTAATCCCCAACCGTTAGCGTGAGAGTCAGAAGCACCATTCGTAATTCCAGCTGTATGCAAGAGCGCTATATAGGCGTTGCACAGAGATGGGAGGCAATTTTAATTGATTGCTTTGGGATCGATTTTAGAATAGTTTTGTAAATTCCTTTGTAAATTGAGAACTGTGTGTATAACCTGCGGGCTGCGCGCACTGGCCATAAGTTTCATGATTATGTGGCTACGTGGATGGCTCCTATTTTTCTTTTAACTTACTGTACGCATAGACCTGTTAATAACTGTCAAACATGCCTGCGTAGGGGCAGGTGAACTATGATATGGCACAATTTTGAATTATATGCACAATTCTTTGTACCTTGAGATAACTGGGTGCATATTTGCATATCTTACATTGATTATTAATTGTGTATATTACTGTGCGCATATCCATACATCGCCCCTGGATTATATAGTTGTGGGTAGATTACAAAATTCCATTATAATGTGCTGAGCCCATATGTAAATGCTGTGATTATAATGTGTTGTGCGCATATGTATACGCTGTGTGCGTGGTAGCAGGGCAGGTTTCCATATTCTTCATTCATAGCTGTGCGTGCAGAGGAAATTGATTCCAATCTGATTAAATTGGAGAGATGGTTGTGAATTTTCACAAGGGAATGAAATTATTAATTTAATGACTGATGATCTCGAAGGCTATACAAGGGAGAGAGAGGCAGATATTGAAGATATTTCAATCAAATTGGAGAGACTGTCATTAGAGCCAGCAAGCAGTCCATCATTAGTGGTATCAGAGCCAACAACTGGCATTGAATTAAATCTCAGGAGCAAGAGAAGGATGGCTTTCAGGGTTGGAAGAGGACGAGGACGTGGTGGAAGAGGACGGCCTGTTGCAAACGCTGAAATAATGGAAAGCATAGAAGAGCTGCGAGCTAGATTGGATGCATTAACCTCAGACAGGAACATAGATGATGGAGATGTGAGTGAGCCAGAAGTTGAAGCTACAGAGGAGGAAGCTGTATAGGTTACTCTTGAGATGAGGTTCTTTCAGTCAGTGGTTAAATCCACAGCCAGGCCATGGAACCAATTAGTGCCGATCTACCAAGGAGGACTGAATCAAGAAGAATTGATCGACTAGATTAATAGCATGGAGAAATTCTTCGATTATGAAGAAACGAAAGATGAGAAGAAAGTAAAGTTTGTTGTCACCAAATTAAAAGGCCATGCAGCACTCTGGTGGGATGGTGTGCAGGCAGAAAGGAGGAGACTTGGTAAGCAGCCAATCAAGAATTGGAGCAGAATGGTAGCAAAGTTAAAAGGTAAGTTTTGCCCAGTAAATTACAAGCAACATTGTTTAGACAATTGCAAAATCTTAGAAGAGCTTTTGACAGTAAAATATACCAAGAGTTTATAAGTTGAGCATAAGAGCTGGAGAAAGCCCAAACACAGATGAGAAGTGGCTAGATATATGAATGGCTCAGATGGACATCAGGATAGATAAGTTTGTTGTCTCCTAAAACGTAGAGGAAGCTTATCAGCTAGCCTGAAAGCAGAGGAAAAACTCATGAGAAGCAGTCTTCCAGAGGAGAGGGACTTTCAAGGAAAAGAAATCAAGGTTAGTGGAAGATCTACAGACCTAAAGAAGGGCTAGGCAGTAGCTTCAACCCAGCATGCACCCACAGGAGGTGATGCAAGAGGTAGAGGGAGTTTTTCTAGAGGAAGAGGAGGCAGAGAAATAAGATGTTACAGATGTAATAAGCTGGGACACAGAGCTTTTGAGTGCCCAGAGAATGCAGAAACAAAGCAGAGGAATGCAATTGTTGCTCCAATTGAGGGAGACGCACCAGTGACAGCATGATGGACCGGAAGCTCGCTCTAATGACAATCTCTCCAATTTGATTGAAATATCTTCAATATCCGTCTCTCTCTCCCTTGGATCTTTCCTCAGATCATCAGTCATGAAACAAATAATTCATTAGGAAAATGCACGCATAGCTATGTATGAGAAGCATATGAAACTGCCCTGCAATAATTATCTTACCACACACACAGCCCATTATAGTGGGAATTTAAAATATACATGCAGCTATATAATCCATGGCAACATATAATTATGTGCACAACAATTTATTGACAAACTTATAAATGAACTATGGCTATGTAATTCAGGCAATATACATGGATATGCGCACAGCAGGTTTGAAGCACACAAAATCTCTCCACGCAATAGAGGATATGCGCACAACATGTTTATATTTAGTTAAGTGTTGTGCTCTTCAATTATACACAGCCTCTAATCAATATCTAATACGCAAAAACATAGTCTTTAACAATACAAACATCATATATATAAACGTCGGCACAGTAGATTGCATACGCACCACAATTCTCACATGCAACATTGATAATCATACCCAGCCTTTATCGTGGTTATGGTGCGCACTCCATTCAATTATACACAGGTTTTAAGCCAACGGTTCAATGCGTCCACGTTTATTATCCATGCAATCCACCATTACAGCTCTGATACAGTCTTGTGGATTGATAATACAAACAATTTATATATGGCCGCCCAGAAATTAGGATGCACAGTCCTTTATCATATTACATAGCCAAATCTTTCACCATACACAGAAACGCATCCTCTACCTGTAAAGCGCTGTCTTTTTTTTTTAAATTAAAGAGCTGCCTTCTTACAACAGTAGCTATACATAGTAATTTAAAGCTTTTTCTTTGTTTTTTTATGAAAACTAATCTAGCATGCCTTATTCTAAGCCTATCTAGAAAAGATGGCATGTTTTTTTCCCCTTATCTAGTTCCTAATTTTAACTAAAAAACATAGAAACAGCAGGCAAAGGATCCCACTCCTTGCCTGTAGATAATATTTTTGATTTTTGGAATAAATCAAAAGATTTTTCCCCTTCTGAGTCACATGCTCCTGCATCAGACTCCCAAGGTAGAAAAATTCATGGTCTCCTAATCATGTGGTTTGTGGTCTTGATCTTCCTGGATCCCATACTTTGTTTTGCAACCCTCCAAATGATCCGCCGCATTTCTGTTGTCCTTTCCTCCATTTTCTTCTTTCCGCCAATCAGGTTCAAGTTCTGATTGACCTTGCTTGCTGCTATTTCTATTTTCCTGCATTTGGATTGTTGCATCATCAGCTGCCATATTTCTTCAATTTCTATGTCCAGCTTACTACTGTTGTTCCCAATTTTTGTTAATTCAGCTGCTACCATAGATGTTGCTTCCGTTGCCGCCATAGATGTTGCTACCTCCCAAACTTCCTGTCCCTCTGCAACATACTTTGGCTCATCACCTGTAAACACAATCAAATTGTTAGCATTAAAATCACAAGACCCACTGGTCTTATTTGTCAATTCGGTCACGAACTTTTCTCTCTGCAGCTTCAAGTCTTTTTCAAGACTCAAAACATTTTCACTGGCTTTCTCCTCAGCTTTCTCTGGCAATATTTCAGCATGTTGATTTGTATTCACCATGAGACTGTCAGCTAGTCTCGCCTTCTTACCATCTTCTGCTTCATGACTGTACTTCATGAAAACTTCCCTACCTTGTTTCCTCTGCAAATTAACCTGTGCATAAGTTCTCTGTCTCTCCAGTTCTCTTCTCTGAAGATCTAGTTTCCTGTACAATTCAATAACTTCATTAGGAGTAGATTTTGGAAACTTCACACAACTTCCCATACCTTCGCCAGTGCTTGACCAACTATCAGTTGGTTGTTCTCTTTCTATACCAACATCCTGATTAGACTTATTCGTCTTCATCTCCTTCTGAGATCTTTCTATTTCATCATTGATCTGAACAACCTCTTGTACATCCATCATCTGCTCCAAGTACTCCTTTCCTCCAAAACAGAGTTTTTGAATCAGTCTTCTGGCCTGGTACATCTTCCTGCAAAGGCAACAATGTATGATTGACACCATCCTTTCCAAACTTGTAGGTGTTTCTTTTCCCATCATGCATGGCTGCCCTGTCATATTGCCAAGGTCTTCCAAGCAATATGTGACACATGTCCATAGGCATCACATCACAAACAATTTTATCTTTATACTTACCCACTTGAAATTCTACTTCACACTATTCACTTACCAGTAGTTGATGTCCCTTTTTCAGCCATGACACTTTATAAGGTGTTGGATGCTTCATTGTCCTCAGCTTCAATTTCTTCACTACTTCTGTAGAAACTAGATTATCAGTGCTGCCACTATCAATGATCATCTGGCAACATTTTCCTTAGACTTTACACACTGTCCTGAATAAAGCCTTCCTTTGTGGCGGTTCAGCTATTTCCTTTGCTGGTTTAAGTAAAACTTTATTAAGTACCAGAGACTCTCCTCTTTCTGGTGTATTCACTTCTTCTGTTACTGCTGCCACTGATGCCTCTTCCTCAGCTGGAGCCACAATTGCATTCCTCTGCTTTATTTCTACACTCTCTAGGCACTCGAAAGCTCTATGTCCCAGCTTATTGCATATGTAGCATCTTATTTCTCTGCCTCCTCCTCTGCCTCCTCTTCCTCTAGAAAAACTCCCTCTGCCTCTTGCATCACCTCCTGTGGATGGCATGCTGGGTTTGGCTACTGCTAGCTCCTTCTGCAGGTGTTGTAGATCTTCCACTACCACCTTGACTTTCTTTTCCTCTGAAAGTCCCTCTCCCTCTGGCAGACTACTTCCTCATGAGTTTTTCCTCAACTTTCAGTGCTATCTGATAAGCTTCCTCTACTGTTTTAGGAGACAGTAAACTTATCTCATCCTGAATTTCCATCCTGAGGCCATTCATATATCTAGCCACTTTCTCATCTGTGTCTTGGGCTTCTCCAGCTCTTATGCTCACCTTATAGAACTCTTCTGTATAATCCTTCACTGTTAAAGCTCTCTGCCTAAGATTTTGCATTTGTCTAAACAATGTTTGCTGATAATTACTTGGCAAAAACTTACCTTTTAACTTTGCGACCATTCTGCTCCAATTCTTGATTGGCTGCTTACCCAGTCTTTTCCTTTCCACCTGCAGACCATCCCACCAGAGTGCTGCATGGCCTTTTAGTTTGGTGACAGCAAACTTTACCTTCTTCTCATCTTTCGTTTCTTCATAATCGAAGAATTTCTCCATGCTATTAATCCAGTCAATCAATTCTTCTGGATTCAGACCTCCTTGGTAGATCGGCACTAATTGGTTCCATGGCATGGCTGTGGATTTCAACACTGACTGAAAGAACCTCATCTCAGGAGTAACCTCTACAGCTTCCTCCTCTGTAGCTTCAACTTCGGGCTCACTCACATCTCCGTCATCTATGTTCCTGTCTGAGGTTAACGCATCTAATCTGGCTCGCAGCTCTTCTATGCTTTCCATTATTTCAGTGTTTGTAACAGGTCTTCCTCTTCCACCACGTCCTCGTCCTCTTCCAATTCTGAAAGCCATCCTTATCCTGCTCCTGAGATTCAATTCTATGTCAGTGGCTGGCTCTGATACCACTAATGATGGACTGGAAGCTGGCTCTAATGACAATCTCTCCAATTTGATTGAAATATCTTCAATATTCGTCTCTCTCTCCCTTGGATCTTTCCTCATATCATCAGTCATTAAACTAATAATTCATTAGGCAAATGCACGCACATCTATGTATGAGAAGCATATGAAACTGCCTTGCAATAATTATCTTACCACACACACAGCCCATTATAGTGGGAATTTACAATATACATGCAGCTATATAATCCATGGCAACATATAATTATGCACACAGCAATTTATTGACAAACTTATAAATGAACCGTGGCTATGTAATTCAGGCAATATACATGGATATGCGCACAGCAAGTTTGAAGCACACAAAATCTCTCCACGCAATAGAGGATATGCGCACAGCAGGTTTATATTTAGTTAACTGTTGTGCTCTTCAATTATACACAGCCTCTAATCAATATCTAATACGCACAAACATAGTCTTTAACAATACAAACATCATATATATAAATGTTCGCACAGTAGATTGCATACACACCACAATTCTCACATGCAACAATGATAATCATACCCAGCCTTTATCGTGGTTATGGTGCGCACTCCATTCAATTATACACAAGTTTTAAGCCGATGGTTCAATGCGTCCACGTTTATTATCCATGCAATCCACCATTACAGCTCCGATACAGTCTTGTGGATTGATAATACAAACAATTTATATATGGCCGCCCAGAAATTAGGATGCACAGTCCTTTATCATATTACATAGCCAAATCTTCCGCCATATACAGAAACGCATCCTCTGCCTGTAAGGCGCTGTCTTTTTTTTTTAATTAAAGAGCTGCCTTCTTACAACAGTAGCTATACATAGTAATTTAAAGCTTTTTCTTTGTTTTTTTTATGACAACTAATCTAGCATGCCTTATTCTAAGCCTATCTAGAAAAGATGGCATGTTTTTTTCCCCTTATCTAGTTCCTAATTTTAACTAAAAAACATAGAAACAGCAGGCAAAGGATCCCACTCCTTGCATGTAGATAATCTTTTTGATTTTTGGAATAAATCAAAAGATTTTTCCCCTTCTGAGTCACATGCTCCTGCATCACAGTAGTAACAGAAGAAGTAAATACACCAGAAAGAGGAGAGTCTTTGGTACTTAATAAAGTTTTACTTAAACCAGCAAAGGAGATGGTTGAACCACCACAAAGGAAGGCTTTATTCAGGACAGTGTGTAAAGTCCAAGGAAAATGTTGCCAAATGATTATTGATAGTGGCAGCACTGATAATTTGGTTTCTACAGAAGTAGTGGAGAAATTGAAGCTGAGGACAATGAAGCATCCAACACCTTATAAAGTGTCATGGCTGAAAAATGGACATCAACTGCTGGTAAGTGAACAGTGTGAAGTGGAATTTCAAGTGGGTAGGTATAAAGATAAAATTGTTTGTGATGTGATGCCTATGGACGTGTGTCACATATTGCTTGGAAGACCTTGGCAATATGACAGGGCAGCCATGCATGATGGGAAGAGGAACACCTACAAGTTTGGAAAGGATGGTATCAATCATACATTGTTGCCTTTGCAGGAAGAAGATGTACCGGGACAGAAGACTGATTCAACAACTCTGTTACTTGGAGGAAAGGAATACTTGGAGCAGATGATGGATGATGAGATAGCAAGATCTCAGAAGGAGATGAAGATGAAGGAGTCTAATCAGGATGTTGGTATAGAAAGAGAACGACCAGCTGATGGTTGGTCAAGCACTGGTGAAGGTATGGAAAGTTGTGTGAAGTTTCCGAGATCTACTCCTAATGAAGTTATTGAACTGTACAGAAAACTAGATCTTCAGAGAAGAGAACTGGAGAGACAGAAGACTTATGCACAGGTTAATTTGCTGAGGAAACAAGGCAGGGAAGTTTCATGAAGGACAGTCATGAAGCAGAAGATGGTAAGAAGGCGAGACTAGCTGACAGTCTCATGGTGAATACAAATCAGCATGCTGAAATATTGCCAGAGAAAGCTGAGGAGAAAGCCAGTGAAATTTTTTTGAGTCCTGAAAAAGACTTGGAGCTGCAGAGAGAAAAGTTGGTGACTGAATCGACAAATGAGGCCAGTGGGTCTTGTGATTTTAATGCTGACAATTTGATTGTGTTTACAAGTGATGAGCCAAAGCATGTTGCAGAGGGACAGGAAGCTTGGGAGGTAGCAACATCTATGGCGATAGCGGCAGCAGCATCTATGGTGGCAGCTGAATTAACAGAAATTGGGAACAGCAGCAGTGAGTTGGACATAGAAATTGAAGAAATATGGCAGCTGATGATGCAGCGATCCAAATGGAGGAAAATAGAAATAGCAGCAAGCAAGATCAATCAGAACTTGAACCTAATTGACAGGAAGAAGAAAATGGAGCAAAGGACAATAGAAATGCAGTGGCAGCAAAGGAATAAAGCATTTGGAAGGTTGCAGAACAAAGTGTGGGATCTAGGAAGATCAAGACCATAAGACACATGATCAGGAGACCATGAATTTTTCTACCTTGGGAGTCTGATGCAGGAGCATGTGACTCAGAGGGGAAAAATCTTCCAATTTATTCCAAAAAAAAAAAAAAAAATCTACAGGCAAGGAGTGGGATCCTTTTGCCTGTTGTTTCTATGTTTTTTTAGTTAAAAAAAATAGGAACTAGATAAAGAATAAAGCATGCAATCTTTTTTCTAGTTAAACTTAGCATAAAGCATGTTAGACTAGTTGTAAAAAAACAAAAAACCTTCATTTGCTATGTAAATTTCTACTTATGAAATAAGACAAGCTATCCATATGAATAAAAAAAGGAGATTTGGTCACCAAGCAGATTGGAGAGAAGAGGCAATGCCAGTGTTTCTTTTATGAACTCTCTCATGTAATAAAATTGAATGGTATTGTTAATGGATAGAGTTTAAAATCGCTGTAAAAGTTGGGAAAGGTCCGCAGATTTCACATGGCGCAACTGTTTGTATATGATATATATTGATCCAGGTGGATATTGGTGGCCACCCGCTAATTCCACGTGGATCCCCTCTAGTGCTTCTTTCAGTTCTTTCAGTTTCCTTAATTATAGAACAATTTACTATTTTTAGCAGTTTTTCGGGTCCTAAACTTCCAGAGCCATTTTGAGGCCCTAAATGACGTTTTTCGGGAAATCTACCGCCAATGATTTTTTTGACTAAAAATCGTCTTTTCCGTCGTATTCCTCAGAGAGATCTTTCCAACGGGCTATCATGCACGTCAAACCGAGATAAGACGACCAATTCACGACCCCGGGAAGTTGATGTACCAACTTACCCAAAAACGAGGCCCACAATTTGGCGTTTCATCTTCCAGGGTTAGGTTTTGGAATGTGAAGAGTTTTTCCATTGTTTCTCAACAATAAATAGGCCTTCGAGCCTCATTGTAACACAGTTCAGAGGCATGTAGCCACACATCTCTTCTCAGAGATGAGCTACCATCACCCTAGCTGGTTTATTATTTCTGATTGTAAGCATATTTCAGTAATTTCCATTAATGAAATGAAGTATTATTTCCGCTGCATATTTGTGTATATGGTTATCTCTGTAATTTGTTGCGTTCCTGTTTAAATCCGGATCAGTGGTATAAGAGCGGTCTGCTTTTTCTCTGTTTTTCTTTGCATGTCCCTAACAAGGTCGGGATATAAGGAGTTAGGGCTTGAACTGGTTGAACCTTTGCAAGACCAGCCTCGCAAATCC
>APFE030669205.1:0-13157 GCA_000404065.3 Pinus taeda | reverse complement strand
GGAATGCACTAAAATTATAACAAGTTCATAAAACACAGCAACTAAAAAAAGTAACATAAGCGTACGCAGACGCAAGTTTTTATAGGCATCTGAAAGATATCCTAATGCGTACAGCTAAAACTAAAAAATAAACTAACTGTCATGCGTAATTAAGGTTCAATAACACGTCATAAGCCTGCGTGGATGAGCTGGAGGTTCTGGTCGTTATGGGCATTGAATCCAGAGTTAGATTATGTCCCCCACAACCTGCGTAACACGGACAAGTCACCGTTTGAACTGACGTGACCCAACAGCTTACGCATCACCGTTAAGCTGCCTTTGTTGACCGTAACTTGACCCTTGTTGACCAGAGGTACAGATGACGTGGATGGCTGAACAAATAGCACAGGAAACTCGAGCACCTTGATTCCTAAGTGCCCATGTGGCTCATTTGGCAAAATGACACGTGGAACCTTGAGATTAACAAAAAGGCTGCGGGATCATCAGATGGCTGCGGAATCAGCAGATGGCTACGGAATGCCTGTAAATATGTCAAAATCTAAACAAAACAGTCACACATTAGCAAAGCTCACTTGATCATGCTTAATGACATCTAATGTAATGATCTGGGTGGTTTTACATTGAAAATGAGGCAAAAGAGAGAGGTAAGTGATGAAAAACAATAGGTAATAGTGGATGATGAGGTGTAAGTTAGAGGCTCTACAATATTCATTATAAAAAAATCAATAACCTACCACACCCACTATATTGAGTGGTGCAATAAGAGGCACATCATCTTCCACGTCATTAATTCTTATTTTTGCAGGTAGAAGAAGAGGTGAAAAAAAAAAGAGGTTGAATAAATGGATGGAGATGATGACAATGATGAAGATCCTTTTGGATTTCCTATTCAAGAAAATGATGTCAATGTTCATATGAAGAACATTCCTCCATTTGTACTTCTTAACTTCAAAGGTATGAGATCAGAAGACCCAAAAACCTTTCTTTTTGAATTTCAAATAATTTGTAGATCTTATGGCTACTCATTACACATTGAAAAATTGAATTTGTTTCTGGCAACATTGAAGGATAGAGCACTTAAATGGCTTATGACTTTAGGGACAAATTCTATAAGGCCATGGGATGATATGAAAAGAGTATTTTTGGAAAAATATAGAGATTATTGCATAGACCATGACCTTAGAAATGAAGTCTTTAAGATAAACCAAAAAGAGGATGAAAGCCTAGAAGATTTAGTGGAGAGGTTTACTTATAATATCAAAAGATATAAATTGCATAATTTAGGATCAGACACATTAAAAACTTTCCTACTAAATGCCATAAGATATGAATGGATTGATATTCTTAACCCGGTGGGAAAAGGAGATGCCTCTCAATTGTCATTTCAAGAGATTTGTGAATTGTTCAAGAACATATCAAGAGGAAACAAAAATTATGTAACTTTCCCTCAAGATTCATTTATGGAAAGGGTAAGTAAATCAACATCCATATTGGCAAGTCAAATTGAAGTTAACAATTTGTTAGACATTATTGGTAATTTAAAATAACAAATTGATATGCTAGGAATGAAAAACAAGAAAAAAATTGAGATTGTTGCTTCATTTATATTTTTCCCTAAATGTAGAAAGAAACATGCTTTTCACGAACGTCCACTTGATAACATTAAAATTTGTGAAATTTGTGCAGGATCACATACTGCTAAAGCTTGTCCATCATTACCAGGGTTAAAGGCAATTTTCCAAGGAGCAAATAAAACACTAGAACAACCCTATTATGTAGCTCCTACAAGACATGGCGAAGTCATCAATCTGGTATGATGCAAGATCTTAATTCACATTATGCACAACAATCACAAAATAATTGGAAAACACCCTTGCCTTGGAAACCTTGTCCATCTCAATTTAAATCTAGAAACAAATCTTGGAAACAAGGTTGGCAAGGGCCTTATAGAGGAAATCCAACATCTTGTCAATGTTTCCCTCACTGTCCTCAATACCAATATAAATGTTATCCTTACCATTCACCTCCACCACAACACCAGTTTCACCATCAATTGACCTCAATCCAACCACACAAACACCCCAAAGATCCATTCCCACTCCACTACCTCCACAACCATTTCGAATCTGCAACAATAAAACACCTCAATCCACTTAAAATTTTGAGGTATTGCAAAATTATTCTCTAGCTGCCATTGAATAACAATAACCAAAAGAAGAAGATTCAGATAAGGTCCAAGAATCATGGATGTCTGTCAATAAAGACCACTTGTTGGAACCCAAGATTGAAAAGTTTCATGCATGCCTATCACCATATTTTATGAATAGATATCACATATCTAAATACTTGCATGGCATGATAGTAGGAAGCCAAGGAAAACAAGATTACATTGAATCTTGGTTCAAGACATTCATTGGATCCCAGTACTCCATTCTTCAGTGTCTTCTAATATCATTTCAATCAAGGGAGTTGGTCTCTCATATATTGGTACATATCAAAGAGTATATTTCAAACTTGCATATGAGTTTATCTATCATCTTGTTACACACATGGTTCCATTGGATGTATTCATACACTTGAATGAGATTTCTTTTTCAAGTAGAGTAGGACATATAAAAAATAAAAATAAAAGTAAAAAATTAAAGAGAAAAATAGGTCCTATTGTGAAAACCATCTTGTTAGAACAATTGGACATGAGTGTTTCTTGAAAACTAGGCAACTGGTGATAAAAGTTCATAATGAGTTCAACAATTTTATGATAGTTTCAATCTTTTATTATGGTTCTTTGAATCACTTTTGGTTCTATGCTCGAGTTAGTTGATGTGGGATTCCTTAAGGCCCACCTTCCAACATATCTTGTCCCATCGACCTTAACACCTTATTTAGGATCAAGATCATAGATTATTTGGAGTGCCTTGGAACATGCATACATCAATGGTAAGCCCCCTCTTTAACAACAATGGGAATACAACAATATCTCTTTATTTTCAGATCTTGCAGGTGACTTAACTTCAACAGATTCATTCATCCTTATCAAGATGCACTCATGTACCTTGACACTCATTTATATTATCGATGAGTTGTCTCGCATTGGTTAATTATTTTCATCATTGATCGGTAATCCAATGATTTCTTTCCATGCTTAATTTTGCCACATTCATTCGCATGGTAAGAATTGTACCATGAATTTTGGTTTTGATGAAGACTATATGGTTTTATGGAATCAACAACATCTTGCAGCAATATATTTTATTGATTTCTTGTAGTAGCATGTTCATCTTATTTTCATTTAATGACAGCATGATGGCACCACTACAACACTTTTCATTCATTTCATTTTCAACCAAAACAATAAAATTAGGTCTATTTCAGTCAATATGAATTTTGTTTCATGGTTTCTACTTCAGTTTGTAGTACACAATCCAAATCAGTAGTTCAAACTTGGAGAAAACAACTTTATGCAAAAATTAACATCTTTTGCAACAACTACGGAAAGTTACAGTTTCTACAGCTATTGTTGTAACAACCTATTTTTGCTGTAGCATCTTGTTCCAGAGGCAGTTTTGGCACAAACATTGCAAGAGATTGGAGCAGAAATAAAAAATTTTGAGCTTCTAGGTTTTCTTATAATCTGATAAGTTGAGTAAGACATGGGCATAATTAAAAAAAAGTGCAATTTTCCAGGACTTTTTAGTGGGGTTTTAAGGAAGATTTTCAACTTTTATCACTATGCACAAATTAGGACATAATTTGGTATTTTTGCATAGCAGCTCCTTTTCATCACCAAAAGTGTATTCTGAAGGCATGTAGCGGTAAAAAAGGTAAAAATATATTGTTTCCCTTTTAAATCACTCCATTTGGCCTTAAAATGAGTTTGTGGCATATGTTTTTTTTACAACATTGTGCAACGTTAAGGGTGAAACATAGCAGAAATTGGTTTGACCATATCTTGCAAATCGTGCATGCGTTGGTCTTGAAATTTTTATGGTAAATGCATTGAGGTATGGTTAATAAGCACACCAAATTTCAAGAAATTCTACTGTATGTTTCAATAAATTGGCTTCTTTCACCTACAACCATTTCTCACTTTTCTCAAGATATGTCCACCCATTGGACAAGATATTTTGTGGGAAGATGCATAATAGTAATGGTAACAATATCAGGAAATTTCAGGAGAATATGATTTACCATTTGAGAGAAATTGGAAAAACAAGTCTTCTACATGAAAAAGATACATTTTATAGAGCAAGGTCAAAGTGGTGGTCAACACATCATGGAGCAGAGTACTTGATCCAAGTCAACACCAAATCAACCATCAGATCGTGTTCTCTTCTCCAATTCCAAAAGGTAAACTTGAGGTAAAACTAGCCTTAAACTTTTTAATTTGTTAAAAATTCTAGAAATTTTGATGAAAAGCTATTGTAAACATGTAGTACCAATTTATCTCCCATTATGTTTGTTCCATACCCTTTAACAACAAATCCCACAAGCTATGATTGATTCTTTATCAACAAAATCCTACCACCCATGTAATCATCTCATTGTTTTCCATGGTCATAATGATGTTCTTCTATGCTTTCACCACTCTCTTGTTTAATCTTTCTCTTCTTGTTAATCCATGCTTTCCTTAATGGTCCATCAACATGATGTTCTTGAGAAATAGAAAAACTTGACTTCATGGTACATATTTGTAGCACATTACCAAAAGGTATATGGGGCACTTAAATTATTTTTCATATTGTTCATCTTCAAATTTTTAATGAAAGCCAAGAAATGATGAGTACAAAGCCACAAGAAGAAGAAGGTTGCAACAAGGCTTTGTTAACAAACTCTTGAAATCACTTGGAAGCATATTTTAGGCTTTCATAAGTTGTATAACCCTCACCAACAACTCTTATTTTGTGTTATGTTTAACTCATCTTGTCAAAGCTTCACATTGGGAAGTCTTCTTCATTCATTAGTTTGTGAGTTCTTGAAGAAACTCTTTGATAACATTTTTGAAATAAGATCCGTTGCTATGCATGGATGATAAGAAGACAATCATTATGGGCTGCAATATATGATCATTTCCAGCCATACTAATGGGATGAATTTCACAAGGATGGAAATCATATTCTATGGATGTAGTAAGAGTCTTGATGTGTTCTTCACAATATGGCATTCTACAAGGATTGAACAAATTGTGCATAATTAAGTAGTTACAAGAACCTCATAAATAGTTTCCAAGTTATTGAAAGAGCTATATTAAAAAAAAACATGAATTTGCAAAGGCTTTGACAACAATGAAAAAGTAACTGGTTGTGCTACTTTGTGGGCACCCTTTCCTTTCACACAAGTTGTACATGATAATGTGCAAGGGGCTAATAAGTAATGCGGGGATGTTTGTTTTATTAGAGAAGAAAAAATCAGCAGGCATCTCTTCTACCTTTATAGCATCAATGAGCAGCCTAGTATATGAAGACTTCAAGTTGTTTGACTTTCAAAGGAGGATGGGTAACTCTTCTTTCTTACTCTAATTACACAAAAAATCAAGTGTAGAAACAAAGGGTTATGCTACCATATTAATAATCTTGAAAAACAAAGAGAGAAAAGTGCATCATATCAAGATAGAGCATCAATATTTCTCTCTTGGAGCTTTGGTCAAGGATTTAGTTGAAATGAAAAAATAAAGGAACACAAGGAACTGATTGGATTATGAAACTTTGCAATGTTTTTTTTGCAACTTGGGAATGTTGGCCTCCAACTTGTCATGATTTTGTTGATGAAACAATCCATTTTCACATCATTCCATTCACCCATTGTCATCATTTTAACCACATTTCTTCATAAACACACCAAATTCCCGCATACATGTTTACATGGTTTATTATTATTATTTCCATTATTTTTAATGAATTAAGAAGAATTTTGCATGGTTTTACTGATGACATTTTAACAAGTTCAAGTTGTTGCAGTTTTGTCAAGTTTCCATACCTATCTCCATGTTTGAGGTAGTAGCATCACTCTAGAAGGAAATCCAACACTTGGACTTGGTTTCTAGAAGCTCCAATATGGATTTTTATTGGTCAAATTCCACCCAGCTCACAAGTGTGGACCTCCAACATCAAATCAAGGGAAAAGCACAACAATTTTGACCAGTCATATTCAAACATGTTTCCTAAGCAAATGAAAGCAAATTTCAGAACACAAAAATATGGGTTTTGTTCAACATGGGCCCAATTAGGTTGCTAATGAGTAGTCTTCTCAGATTCGTTACTTTTTGAGAATTTTTCAAAGTTCTTTGGAGCCTTATTTTGCAGATTATGTGGATATATGGTTTTTCAATTTTTCATTTAATGCATAGTCAACAAAAAGGCTTGAACGAGTTGTTCTTTAGAAAATTCGTGGCATAGAGATAAGTTTGATCAAATCTGGGTTTTTTTTTATCCAAAAATCCACGAAATTTTATTTGATTTGATCTCATGGCCAAAACTCAAGCAAGAAACATTTGAGTTTGTTAATTGTATCAAAATTCTATAAATTACAGTCTCTTTGATGAGAAGGGGGATGATTGGAGATGTCAAGGATGATATTTAATTTATAGTCGTTGCTTCTTATTGAAGAAGGAAAACTCTATTTGTTTTCATTGAATGTAATTTTTTTAATATGGCACAGCTCTGAATGAATGTGTGATTTAAATATCTTCTCTTGATCTGAGTATTCAACACCTTCTAGTCCTCAGGAGGCCCCCCTGGAGATCTGTGAGAATAGTATAGATTATTTCCATTTCTTTCATATTCTCATGAATGGTTTGGTTTACATAGATTAAATATTTATGCTTATCATAGATTAAAAATCATGCTTTCCATAGATTAAATGTTTATGCTTTCTTAGATTAAAATCTTCATGATTCCATAAATTAAACTTTGTAAGTTTTAGAACATAATCTCCATGCTTTCATAGGGTAAAATCTCATGTTTTCTTAGATCAATAATCTTTATTTATTTTTTTCTAGTTTAACATTAATTTCCTTTCCAAAAACTTAGTACTTTCATAGTTTATATTAAAAAATATAATTTCATTTTGAAGTTTCCAATTCAAATATTGAAAGCTAATCTCCTAGCACATATAGTGTAGTGTAGTTCGCAAGCTCACATACCCAAATTGACATATAAATGCAAGTAATTTAACAGCCAATTAAATTACCCAACAACTCACTTGCAAACATTGCAAGAAAGATGATCATGATGAAGGCCATTGTTGGAAATGGCATCCAGAATTGAGGCCAAATAAGTTTGACAACAAGGGGAAACAAAAGATTGTTGCTAAAACTCAACAAGATTTGGTATCTGATTCAAGTGATGAAACAAAGATCACATCCATGGGAATGAAAGGTATAGCTTCTAATGTAAGTACTACTTCTTCTAATGAGTCTTCTGAATCTCTAAATGATAAGAAAAGGAATGAGATTTTTCATATTAGAGTGGTTATAAAGCATAATAAGGTTGATACTCTTTTTT
Source organism: Pinus taeda (assembly GCA_000404065.3). Lineage (NCBI taxonomy): Eukaryota > Viridiplantae > Streptophyta > Pinopsida > Pinales > Pinaceae > Pinus > Pinus taeda. The sequence goes on along the minus strand of APFE030669205.1, from coordinate 5,658 downwards.
ATAGTGGTTCTCAAGTCAATGTTATTTCTGAAGAAATTGTTAAGAAACTTAACCTAGAAACAACACCTCATGTTAAATCTTACCCTTTCAGGTTGGGTATGTGATAATGCCAAACTACAAGTAACAAGACAATGTAATTTGATCAAGTTTTCCATCACTACTAGCTTTGTAGATGAGGTTGTACTTGGTGTTGTACCTCTTGACATTTGTGGGACTGTCTTGGGAACTCCCTATTTGTATGATTGAAAATACATATTATATCTTGACGAGAAAAAAAATCATCTCTTCAAAGGAGGGATTGAATACATTGTAAGGGCACATCATAAGAAGACAAATTTATCTCTTGTTAATGTAGGACACATGAAAAGACTTGTTAGTGCTAGCAAGAATTATGTATTGCTGATTGTGAAAGCTAAGGATATTGATAAATCTAAAGCCTTCTCAGGATGTGATCCTAAACTTAAGTATGAATTTAGTGAAGTTGTTGATAATTATGGAAAGATGTTTCATGAACGTGAAGGACTCCGTCAAAAAAGAGGAGTTCAACATGAGATTGAGTTGCAATAGGATGCCCCGGTTCCTAATATTGGCATCTACAAAATGTCAGTTTTGAAAATCATGGAGATTAAGAAGCAGGTGCAAGAGTTTCTTGACAAAGGGGTCATTAGACCAAGTACCTCTCCTTACAGTTCTCATATTATTTTGGTGCCAAAGAAGGATGCTACATGGCACATGTGCATTGATTTTTGAGCTTTGAACAAAATCATGGTAAAGAATCATTATCCTCTTCCTCGTATTGATGATTTGCTAGATCAATTGAAGCATGTTGTTTATTTCACTAATTTAGATTTAAGAAGCAGTTATCATCAAATTAGAATTGTTGAAAGTGATATTTGGAAAAGCGATTTTAAGACAAAAAAGGGATTGTTTGAATGGTTAGTGCCTTTTGGGATTTGTAATTCACCCGCAACATTTATGAGGGTGATGAATGATGAATTGCCACCATTCCTTTATAATTTTTTCATAGTATACTTAGATGATATATTGATCTTCAATATGACTCATGAAGAGCATGTAAAGCAGGTTTTGAATGTCTTAGAAAGCGAAAATTTGTATTTAAAGATGTTGAATTTTGTAAGACACCTTTGGCATTTTTAGGTCATATTATAGGGGGTGGTGAATTGAAAATTGGTACCTATAAAGTTGAGGTTATTGTAAGTTGGCCTAAGCTCAAAAATGTAATTGAAGTTAGAAGCTTCTTGGGAGTAGCCCAATACTGGAGGAAGTTCATTACAAGATTATCATCTGTTGCAACACTGCTACATACTTTGACAAGTGTGAAACATGTTTTTTACTGGGGAGGAAAACAATGGAAAGATTTCGATGCATTAAAAGAGAATATCAGTACAACACCGGTTCTAGCACTTCTATATCTCAAGCAACCATTCAAAATCCAAATAGATGTAAGTGATTATGTCATGGGGGTAGTATTGATGCATAATGGTAAGCCTATATGCTTTCACTCTGATACTTTTACAATTGCAATAATTAAATATTCAACATATGATAAGGAATTGAATGCTCTAGTACAAAGTGTGAAAAAATGGAAGCATTATTTAATGGGTAAAGAAACAATCATACATACAAATCATCAACCATTACAATACCTTCAATCACAAACTAAGCTACAACAATCAAGGCACTTTAGATGGATAGGATTTTTACAACAATTTCACTTGGTCATCAAATATAAGAAATACATATAGTGACAAAATTGCAGATATGTTATCAAGACCTATAATCAATGCTTCTAGAATTCTTAAGCATAATTCAATCACACATGAAAGCTACATTGAACAATATGCTCAAGATGAAGATTTTAAAGATCTATTTGCAACTTTGAGTAAATGCAATCAAATTGAAGAACTAGATTATCATGTTCATGACAAATTATTATATCATCTTGGCAAGTTATGCATTCCACAAAGTGAAAGAGCTAATCCTATAAGGGAAGCACATACATCTCTTATTGTTGGTCATTTTGGTGTAGAAAAAATAGTTTCTCAATTGCACAGGTATTGTTATCGGCCTCATATGAATGAAATTGTATCAAGATATATAAAGGGGTGTTTTATGTGTGCTACTAGTAAGCCAACTAATAGGAAACTGGGATTGTATACTCCACTTCCTATTCATTCATTTCCTTGGGAAAGTGTGTCAATGGATTTTGTGGGGGGATTACCTATGTCTAGGAAAGGTCATGATTATTTGTATGTTGTAGTGGATAGGTTCATTAATATGTGTATCTTATTTCCTTTTAAAAAGAACGTCACGGATGAACAAGCAACACAATTGTTCTTTCAAAATGTATGGGTTCAATTTGGGTTATCCACATCTATTGTATATGATCGAGAATCTTGATTTTTTAAGAAATTTTGGTCAATTTTGTAGGAATTAATGGACACTAGGTTGAAGAAGAGCACAACATTTCATCCACAAACTGATGGCCACATAGAGGTGGTGAACAGGACAATGGTACATCTACTTCGAGGATACTATGGCAAACATCCTAAGTCCTAGGATGAGCACTTACTGTAACACCCTCCTCCCACATCTACCCAAGTAATCATGCCAACCAGGTAAACATGCGACAAAAGGCTACTATGATTGGATTCAACCTCCTATGTGACCTTAAGGAAGTGGAATCGATGGAACACATCAACCAACCTATCCACATCAGCAACAAAACCCTCAAGAGACATGTTAGCCACTCAAACATCCTTTCCATGGGTCCCACTGATGTTCTAAACATCTTAAGCCTTAGTTACTTCATACTATAGGCATGACAACATCCAGAAACCCAAAGTCGCTCTCATAGGCTTGCATGCCAACGTCCAGATACCTAATTTCATAGTGTTATGCCAACAACCCCAGGATTTGAGCCACTTTTTAAGGCCCAGAGCCCAGGTCACTACCCAGATGTTGAAGCCTAAAAATTATGTTTCTCCAACATGGGGGATAACCACCTAGTCCAGAACTTAAAGACAACTCCTTTTTTGGTTGAAGTGGTAGCTCTGACTGGGGATGATGGGACCCGTTTCCTAGAGTGGGTTTGAAAATGAGAGTGGGTGGTTTTCAAGTGATTGCAATAAGAATAATGATAACTAAATGACCTATTATAGCATGTAAATCTCTAGTTAACTTAATCTAACATAAACTCGGGTATTCTATGTTATATGCGATCTAAAAAGATATATATTTGACATGTGATAATAAAGATCATTCACACATTAAATAGAGATGATGATGTGTAAAGATAATTTCTTTGACTAAATAGTTAGTCAAAGAAATCTACAAACTATATCGCATATTTTAATTATCATATATGAAAATAAATACTTTCAGCTAGGCATCATAAAGTAGTGCATTTAACACATAACAGAAAGAACATACTCCATATATAATTCATGAAAATGAAATGTTATCACTAATTAAACAAAAATAGAACTAACCATACAAGATAAAAGTACCATATGTGTGAGGTTCTACTCATTTAATGAATGACATAGATCAACTCCTTTCTTCAAATCAAATTATTCTCCAAGCATACAATAGTGCATAAACAAAGGAAAGTAGTTTGAAAATCAAAAGTAATGACTGTGTTCCATAATTTCATCAAGGCATTCACAAACCTATAGAAGTGCATTCTATGCAAATGTTTTTGATAAAATTATGGACCCCTCTCTAAATGCATGAGAGGGGTTTAAATACTAAACTATAGGTCCTAAAATAGATTCTTACAAAAAATAACTAAGGAGGTTTAAACGAACTTCCTCAGATTATGCGAAATAAAAATAAAATAGAAACAAAACTAAGTGACTAACTCCTTTGCATTCGATCTTTGAGATCACAAATATCTGTCATTGGCTTGAGCTGTGTTGGTTGGCCAATCGTAAATATCAATTGTCCAACAAATATAGCTTTTGTTAGTGTTGGCACCATTTTTTGTGTGGAGGTAGTTAAGCATCACGAGGTCATCCATTGGTTTTATGGTTTGACTAAGAATTTCTAGTATGCTTCCCAATTTAGCTTGCTCATTTGTTTGATCACCTCCTCCTTTTCCTTTGCCGCCTGTCTCCACTACTGCTCTAATTGTTTGGCATTTGGAAGAAATCCTGGTATAGACTCTACAACCAGGTTGGCGCCATGTAGATTTTAGTTGATGACTTCAATGATGTTATTTTCTACTGTTGTTGTAACCATCATTGCCCTTTCTACTTGCTTGACCGATAATCCCAGTTTGTGAATAAGATGTCTTTATGCAATTCCTCCAGCTTTGGAAGATCAGTCTTCCTTCCATCTTTTGATTCTTTCCAAGTGATAAAGTCAGAAATCCTTGTATGGATTTCGTCAAACTCAAGCCTCATGTCAAAAACTTGTCTTGTTAGCTTATCACTGATCTCGTAATAAGGACTTATTTGCAAGATTTTCTGGCATAGAACTTCTGTCATGCGGAAAGAGTTATGTTTGCGGACAAACCTAACCTCCCTAGGAGTCTAGGACTCTCTAGTGACAAACAAACCAAACAAGAGCAATCCTTCTCTAAATACATGTTATTCTATGCGAGATCAAGTGTTTTTCGATCTTACCTTAGGTCCAATGCTTTTTGTAGCAGTCCGGCCTTGCTGATCCAGATGAGCTCCTCCTTCACTTTAAGACCTACATACACTAACAAAGCAAACGATTACATAACACCTGAATATTCATCATAAAACAAAGCATATTCATCACATAGACCAAGGAGTACATGAAATAATTCATTAACAACAAATCATTGAGAAGAATGGACTTATTTGTATTAAGAAACAAAAAAGGAACCATTACAACCTGAGCCTTGGTGTTGTGCAAGCTCCTCCCAGGGTCCAACAAGAGATTTCCTCTACTTTGACAAGCTCACCCACTCCCAATATGGCAACAAGGAAGGATAGTGATCTCTCCTCACAAGTCAACAATTGAAGTCCTAATTCCAGCAGCATTTACCCTTTAGAATGTTCAGCTTTCAACCTCCCCTCCTTTGGCCCAAGGCCTGTATTTATAGTATTCTAGAGGAAGTTATTCAGTTCCAACATCAATGGGATCCTCCCTCTTTTGGATGGGGTAGCTCCTCTCTTGATGGGATAAGTTCCTCTATCATAGGGATGCATGAACCATCTGGAGGCGCTCAATACACGTCAAACACTCTTCTAGAAGCTCTAGAAGTGACCACAAGTAACTTTTTTAAGATGAAACTCGTGCCTTTTGACCTTACAGGGGTACGCACCCATCCTTTGGCTTACAGAGCGTACAAGTACGCAGGTACAATGAGTTTGGGATGCGTACACGCAGGCAAGGTAGAGAGAACCTGCGTACCCAGAGATAAACATGTTTTTTAATGACTTTCTCTCTTTTTTGAAGTTGGACATGGAGAGCAGAGGTATAAGGCTTGACAAGGAGGATAATATGACTATTGATGGAGCCATATTAACTGCAGATAGTCATGGTGACAAATTTCAGTGTAACAGATTGCCCCTAAAGTACGAAGCCTGTAATAGATAAGGGTGTTATATCATATAGGAAGGGTGAAGTACTTTATCATTTCGAGGATCATCTTGTGGAGAG
>APFE030669203.1:156043-207068 GCA_000404065.3 Pinus taeda | reverse complement strand
TACTCTGAGGCATGTATACTCTGTACTTTCAGAAAAGTTTAATACAAAGAGCAATTTCAGCTCAGTGATTTCCTGGAAGTCTGGTGTCTTGTTGATAATCTAAGTGCTGTCGCAGAATCCCTGTGTTGTCTGGTGGAATGATATGTTTTCTTTAAACTCTGTTCTGTTTCCCTATGTTATTTCATTTTCATGTTTCCATCATATCTGGAAATAAAGAAAAAGAATAGTTCAGGACATGTTTCTTTGCACCCTGTGCTCAATCTTATATTGTTGTAAATGTTTTCTTCGGGATTAAAATGGACATGAATTATTAAATTCTCATGTTATATTTAGTTCCATGTTGTGAATGTTATCTAGAAATTCTTAAATGCTTCCAAGTAACAATTGATTTCTTTCCATATCAGTTTATAGAAAGATCCTTAATTGCCTTTCTTATACTGAACATATCATACCCAAACTCAATTTCAAAGCATTATTCCTCAGACAACTATCTTGCTCTGCAGCTTTCATTACAAGTATCAACACAGCACACCAAACCAAAGGACCACTGACTCCATTGCCCAATGTCATGCAAGATTCTGGTAAGAGCATACATGTTTTGATTGAACCTTTCCAACCAAACAATTAAACCAAAGTTGAGCTTCACATCTAGCCTAAAATACCATCAGAACAGAGACAAATTATAAAGAGAGAGCCCTCTCTAATTACAGCTTGGCTAGAAGCTGCAATCCAAAGATTGGTTAGTGGTTACCCCGGCCGTATTCCCTTAGAGTCAAAGGCAACAACCTGGATGTTAACAGGTCCAAAAGGGAAAAACACAGGCCTAGCCTAGAAAATAGGGTTTGTAGCAAGAAACTAGGGTTTGTGCAAAAATGAGTAAATTAGGGGATCTCAGTGATGGGAAGTGTTTAATAAGGTACATTAAGGATAGGGGAAGGTGTATGCACATCAGGATAGAAGTTTTACTAATTATTTGACCATCCAAGAGAAATTGCCTTCAAAACCCTAGGAGAGGGAAATGAACTTTACCGAGGCGCAACTGACGCATGAACAAGGTGTCAAATGACCCAGTGGAACTTGACATGATGATGAAAACCCTCTGAATGATGGTACACTCAGCTGAATGGTGACACAGACCAACATTTGGACAATTTTGAAAGGAGTAAAATCAAATCCTAGATCTAATGCGTAGTGACCAAATTTTGCTTGAAGACTCACTGAAATGACAAAATTTGACCTTGACACCTTAAAATGACTTTGTAAGAGCATGTTTCATCACTGCAAGAAGGCTGCAAAGACTGACACTAACAACATGGATAGAGACCAACATGATGATGTTTTTTTTATGTTTGATAGTGAGGTTGTATCATAATTTTATGGGTTGAGTTGGTTGGCCTCTGGAAGCCTTGGATAGTTTTCGATTGATGTGTTCTATGATATCCCACATTCATGCTTAGAATATGGCACGAGGGTGAATGGATGAAGAGATATTTGGCTTAGCCATTTTATGGTCAGGTGGAACATGGTAGCCCCATCATGGGTTTGGATTTTTCATCATCAATATGAGGTTATTTATCCTTGTATTTCTATGAGTAATATATTCGTTTATATGTGGATCATATGGCTATGATTTCATTGGTATTTATGTTGCTATTATGTTGGTAATGTATAAGTTTTATGACAATATCTATGTATGGCTCTCTTCATGTCTTTACTTGTAAATGAAAAAACAATGTATCTATCACCTAATGGATGAAACTACAACTAATTTGTTGAGGCGTCAATTCTTCTTAGAAATTCTTAGATAAGTATGAGGCCCCTATGATGAGATCTATTGTTTACACCTGTAGATTACATATTTGTGATTTGTTTGAAAAAATGCCTGTCAGGGCTAGTAGGTGTCTAGCCAAGGGCTTGTTGAAGTATTTTCATTTCAATCATTGTTTCATTATTATCTTTCTGTTATGGAGGTGTCATTCAATTTTGGGTAGTGATCTAGGCTCTATGCCTAAAAAATGGTTGAAATACTAGGGATGTTGGCACAACACTGAGCAAAATAGTCCCTGGATGTTGGCATGCCTTGTCATTAGAGCATCCAAAGCCTTCTAGATGTTGTCAAGCCCATAGAATGGGAGCGTCGAGAGGTCAAGAGGTATAAAACCTCAGTGGGACCCAAGAGTTGGTTACCAGAAGTTTCGAGATGGTTCGCAGGGGTCTTGTAGCTGATGTGGAAGTTTCTTATGATGTTTTTCCATCGATTCCATTTCTTTAAGGTCACCTAGGAGGTTTAATCCAATCATAGTATCCTCTTGTAAGATGTTTACCCCGGTTGGTCAGTTACTTGGGTAGATGTGCAATGAGGGTGTTACAGAGTTGTATGAGAGCATGGTTCACCCCTTGGAGTGGATGGGTTGTGTGTTGGTCATGCTTTCATGTCGATTAAATATGTGTTTATGGTGTTGTAGGACCATGTGCTTGTTGCATTTGTATGGTATGAGTCATGGTTGTAGTGATGTTCCCATGTAAATTTGATCATTTGGTTGTCAAGTGTGTCTTTATGAATGTGTGGTTGATTATGAATTTCTTATGCATGTTAATGTTCACGTGAGGTCAATAGTACAATGATGTGGTGGTTGTTGTCATGCATGAGGTCATGGTATGTGTAATTGATATGGTCATGCATTGATTATTGTAATCTAGCTAGAATGATGGGTACATGGTTATATGCTTATGTGTTATGTTTCTATATGTTGTCATGAGTATGTTATACATGTATCAGGCTGATTTGTTGATCTTGTAGATGATGTATCCTCCCCAAAATATACTATGGTACATTGGTTTATTGTGATTTGGTTTACCTAACATGATATACTTTACAAAAAGAATATCAAAATGGATAGAAGGATGGTAGACTACAAAGGCTCTCCCTATTGATTAGATGAGAAACACAGTGTTGAGAATTCTTCCGATTTGACAGACACACAAAGAATCTTCAAGGAAGAAATAAGGAGTTGTAAGACATATAATTTTCAAGTCATATAGGCACAGGATAAACTTGCATATGTAAATGCAACAACAATGACCACTTCATATCATCCACGAGATGGAGGAAAAAAATAATGGGGCATATGGTAGTAGGTCGCATGGTGGTCACCTGTCAGATAGAGATGACACAGTTAGAGATGGTAGCTTTTTGGATACTCTAGATAGGAGAGGTGATATACATAGGTACTACTCTAGTTCTGGTTCTGACAGGAATGATGATCGACATCGTATCATCCTTAATTTTTCGGATGAGATTAAGAAAGAAAATCCACCTACATTTGATGTAGAGATGAAGAAATTGTAGGATGCAGAGGAATTGTTTCTTGGCATAAGGAAATTTTTCAGGTTGCATGATTACTTAGATAACATGAAAGGTAGAATAGATACATTCACTCTTAGAGGTAAAGCAAATATTTGCTGGGAAGACATGAAGAATGTCAGAGGTATACATAGGGAGGAAATGACTTGGAATGAGTTTGAACAACTATTCAAGAAGTACCTATCAAAAACATACTTTTATGATAGGGAAAATTAATTCTATGAGATAAATATGAGATCTATGATAGATGAGAAGTACATGAGTAAGTTCTTGGAGCTACTAAAGTATGTGCCTTACCTCAAGGAGGAGAAGGCCAAGATTCAACGATTCACTTGTGGGTTACCGATGGCATTCAAGGGCATGATTTAGTTCGATGAGCCAATATTGTTAGAGGAGGGAATCCAAAATCTAAATCATTGCTATGAACAATCAAAGTGCAAGTCCAGGACTAATACAGAATAGAAGGATAACATAAATGACAAGGAAAAATGGGACAAGAAGTGAGTAATACCTCAGGATTCAGGTAATAAAGAGAATGTTTCACCACCTAAGAATTTCAATGCATTTGACAGGGGATAAGGACATCAAATAGAAGAGTAGAATAAGGATCCCATGCGGTGTTGCACATGTGGAGGGGATCACCATAGGAGATATTTTCCAAAATATTAGTGTAGTAGGCCTAAGATATATAGTGCGTGGGAGGCACATACAGTTAGGGATGTTGGTCAGAGAATTCCTCATACTTATTCAACACTGGATAAAAAACAAGAAGATCGTTATGAATTTATCATTAAGATGGATGATAAGTTTTCTGATCAAGTTATTTCTATTTTAATTGACCTTGGACCTAATTATAGCTATGTTAGTTATGAATTGGTTGATAAGTATGGTTTGAGTAAGGAATTGCATGCTGAATCTTGGTTAGTGCAGTTGTCTACATGTACAATGAAGTGAGTTCATAATTGGGCAAGAGCTTGTGTATTTCATTTGAATGGTATGCATGCCACATCATATTTGAATGTATTACCATTGGCATCATACACTATGTTGTTGGGCATGGATTAGTTGTACCTTCATAAAACAAAGGTAGATTTTTATGACAAATCCATTGAATGGTTGGATGACAATGGGGAAACAAGAGTCTTATAGGGAAATAACAAATCCACATCCACTAGGATGGTGGCAGCTATGCAGGCAAAGCATAGTCATAGGAAAGAATGTGTGTTATTCATATTGCACATTTCTAGTGACAAAGGTAAGGAGGTTTATGATGTAGATGTTTTGAGAAGGTACTTAATTCTATAACAGTTCCATGATGTATTTCCTAAAGATAATTGATAGTTTCCACCTCAGAGGGAGGTAGAATTTTCGATTGAGTTGATTCCAAGAGCAACTCCAACATCAAAGGAAATTTACATGATGAGTACACCTCAGTTGGTAGAATTGAAACCGAAGTTGAAGGAAATGTTGGATAAGGGATACATTAGGCCAAGTGTATCACCATGGGTCACACTGGTATTGTTTGTAAAGAAGAAGGATGGTCCTCTTAGATTATGAATTGACTACAAGTAGTTGAACAATGCGACCATCAAGAACATGCATTTGTTACCGAGGATTGATGACTTGTTCGATTATTTGTGGGGAACAATAGTGTTCTTGAATATTGATCTAAGATCTGAATATCACTAGGTATGCATCGAAGAAGAGGAAATTTACAAGATATATTTCTGGACCAGGTATGGGCATTATGAATTTGTTGTAGTTCCATTTGGTTTGACTAATGCTCCATCTATACTTATTTTCTTGATGAATAGTGTGCTTCATCCATAGTTGGATAAGTTTGTTGTTGTGTCCATTGATGACATATTTGTATATTCTAAACATGAGGAAGATCATGTCGAGCATTTAGTAGTAGTGTTGAGGTTTACTATAGGGATTAATGTGCAGGTCGTTGTGTATGAAATACCCTCTCAGGTATACTGGGGACCTAAGGTAGATTGTTTAAGATTAGCTGCAAATGTCACAAAAAACACATATATTCATATTAATCCACGGTTGACAAAGTGAAAGGAGAAGGATTACCTCTGTCTTTGGTGTAGTCGTGCTAGAGATCTTAGTATGGTGTTGGGTTGTGTTATATTCTTTCCACGACTAGCCCACGTAGTTAACCAGGCGGTTAGAAGGGGGGCAAAGCCCCTGCTTCATTGCGTTGATTCCATAGTGGCGGGAGTCACAGGGGGTTTTGAGGGGTGCAGGTAACCTCACTCTATGGGGTTCGGTGCAGTGCCCTGGAAAATTTTGTTTTTGGACCCTATATTAGGTTGGGATGACCTACCTGTGGTTTTGTGCATGATTTTTCGCACATGATCGTGGATGTGATGGTTTTTCGGTCCATGGTATTGGATGCTTCGGCATATATAAATATGTATTGTAACATTCAAAGGAATATAATGAAAAATCAAGCCGGTAGTCCTGGTTTTGGGATCCAAGGGAAAATCTCTGCGTATATGTGTTTTATGTGTTATGCTCTCACATTGTTTATTTTTTGTGTCTTAGAATTCATATGCAGGTAATATCTGTACGAGGTGAAAACCTACATTTGGTATTAGAGCTATTTTTGCTTCAAGGGGATTCCTTTGCTACTGAGGTGTTTTTCTCGGGCTTGTGGTAGACCTTGTTCAGTGGGATATCTATGGGATTGATTCTAGTGGTGAAAGAAGATGGCGAGCAGTGGAAATACAAAGATCGAGAAATTTAATGGTCAGAGTTTTGAGTTATGGAAAATCAAGATGGAGGATTTGTTGGTGGATAAAGATCAGTGGATCGTGGTAGATTTGGGTACTAAACAAACATGAGTGTTTGATAAAGAATGGAAGAAGTTGGATCGAAAGGATAAGAGCACAATGTGATTTTGTGTCTCAGATTCAGTATTGATGAATGTATGAGGGGAAGCTACAACGAAGGCTTTGTGGGACAGGTTAGGGACTTTGTACCAATCTAAGTCTCCAGTGAATAAAATGTTCCTACAGAAAAAGTTGTATAACCTGAGGATGAAAGATGGAGACTTGGTGATAGAACATCTGAACGCATTTAATACTGTGGTAAGTTAGTTATTATCAGTTGATATTAAAATTTTAGATGAAGGTAAGTGCATCCGTTTGTTGTGTTCTCTACTAGATTCGTGGGATAGTCTGGTTATTGTAATAGGTAGCAATGCAAGTGCCTTGCAGTTTAATGAAATAGTCTCATCCTTGCTGACGGAGGAGATGAGACTAAAAAATATGGAGAGCTAGAATGGTGATGCCTTGTTTGTACGAGGATGGTGCCAGAATAGAAACAAAATTAAGTCATCGAGTGGGAGATCTAAATCTAGAGGTAGATCTAAATCTCTAGGAAAAACTGTAAAGGTGGTGTGCTGGAAATGTGGAAAGGAACAACACTACAAAAGGGAGTGTAAATATAAAGCTCTTGATAAAGGAAAGGGATCCGATGATGCTCGTTCTACAAAGGCGAAAACATCCTCAGATGAAGGTGGGGATGTGTACTTGGCTTCTTCAAGTACACATGTATATCATGAAGCATGGTTGGTTGACTCAGGTGCATCCTTTCACTTCACTCACCATAGAGAGTGGTTCTGCAAGTATGAGAAATATGATGGTGGTGATGTCTTCTTGCGGGATGATAGGAAGGTTATAATTTTTGGTTTCGGAAAGGTGAAGTTGAAGTTGCAAGGTTGAAGGGTTAGAATACTTCCGGGTGTTCTGCATATTCATGCATTAGCCAGAAATCTGATTTCTGTAAGCCAGATGGATGATGCAGGTGTAAAAATAGTGTTCGAGAAGGATACCTACAAGATGGTTCATTGGGCACTGGTATTGATGCAGGGAGTTTGAAGTGGAACTCTATACAAGCTACAAGGTAGCACTGTTGTTGATGGGTGCAATGATTCCCTAGTTCTTGAAAGTGGAGTAGAAAATTTAGTGGTCTCTAGAGAGAAAACCATGCTGTGGCATCAAAGGCTTAAACATATTGGAGAGAAGGGCCTTCGAATACTTCATGGTAAAGGTATGGTAGAAGGTATGAGTAATAGCTCTCTGGATTTGATCTTGTGAAAATTGTGTATTGGGAGCAGAATCAGGTGAGTTCCCTCTGGTGGTAAGAGGGGCGAAACAAATATTAGATCTTGTGCACAGTGATGTGTTGACTATGAAGGTTCATCATTGGTAAAGTCTATGTACTATGTATAATTTATAAATGATTTCTCAAGGAATACATGGATATATTTCCTTACGAAGAAACATGTAGTCATTGACAGGTTTAAAGAATATAAGGCTCTAGTGGAAAACCAAATAGAGATGAAGATAAAGGTGGTGAGGACAGATAAAAATGGAGAGTTTTTCAGTAAGGAATTTGAAGAATTATATAAGAAGTGTGGTATAGCACGATAGAAGACTCCATATACATCTTAGGAAAATGGAGTTGCAGAAAGAATGAACAAGACGTTGATGGAAAGGGCAAGAAGCATGCTCAGTGGTGATAGGTTAGGACAAAATTTCGGGTAGAGGTGGTGAAGACAACATGTTACTTGGTCAATAGATCACCTTCATCAGCATTGGAGGATAAGACTCCACAAGAGGTATGGACTGGTAAGAAAACCTCTCTTTCACATCTGAGGGTATTTGGATGTGATGCATATGTACATGTTCCAAAGGAGAAATGAACCAAGTTGGATAGTAAATATGAAAAATGCATCTTTATTGGGTATAAGGATGGTTTAAAGGGTTATAAGCTTTGGAACCTAGTAACAAGGAGGGTTGTGTACATCTGAGATGTGGTGTTGAGAGAGGTGAAAGATGTTATTAAACATGAATTCCAGCCAAAGGAACCTAAGAAGATAGAGTTTGAGCTAAAGGAGGAAGAATCAGACTCCACAACAGAGGAGGAATGAGAAGATGAAGAGCCACAAACTCCGGGTGTGAGAAGATCAGTTCAAGAAAGAAGGCAACCAGAAAGGTATAGTCCATCTACTTTCTATTCAAATTTTGCTTTATCTATTACTGAAGATGATCCTAGAACTATGAAGGAAGTAGTAGATTTAGAGGATGGAAAACTCTGGATGATGAAATGGCATCTTTGCAAAAAAATGAGGCTTGGAATTTGGTGGAGTTTCCAGTTGGAAGGAAACCCATTGGCAACAAATGTGTGTTTAAGAAGAAGACAAATGCAGAAGGAAAGGTGGAGAAATACAAAGCTTGATTGGTAGCAAAAGTTTATTCCAAGGTGTCGGGAATTGATTTGGGTGATATTTTTCTCCTGTTGCCAATGCAACTTATATTAGATTACTTTTATCTATTGATGCTGCTTTTGATTTTGAGGAAGAACAAATGGATGTGAAGACAACATTTCTTCATGGGGATCTGGAAAAGGATATCTACATGAAGCAACCTGAAGGCTTTGTGGTGAAGGGTAATAAAGAACTAGTATGCAAGTTTAATAAGTCTCTGTATGGGTTAAAAGAGTCACCAAGGATGTCGTATAAGAAATTTGATACATTTATACGGGGACTTGGCTTCACCAGAAGCAAAGCAGATCATTGTGTGTATTTTAAATTAATTGGTGACCGTGTTATTTATCTCGTCTTGTATGTGGATGATATGTTGTTGGTTGGAAATGACAAAGAAATTATCCAGGATCTGAACACCCATTTCTACTCCAAATTCGACATGAAAGATCTTGGTGCTGCAAACTATATTTTGGGCATGGAAATTAAAAGAGATTGGGCAAAGAGGAAGCTCTGGTTAAACCAGAGGAAGTATGTCAAGATAATATTGCAGAGGTTTAATATGCAATATAGTACACTGATGAAGGTTCCTATTCCTATAGGTGTAAATTTATCTACTAAACAGTGTCCCAAGACAGAAGAAGTGGAAGAGGACATGTCCCGTGTTCCATATGCAGGTGCAGTCGGTAGCCTGATGTATGCGATAGTCTATACTAGATCAGACATTTCACATGCAGTGGGAGTATTGAGCAGGTTTATGTCAAAACTAGGGAAGGAGCACTAGACAGTAGTGAAGCAGGTTTTCAGATATTTCTGTGGCACTCGTGATTATGGTGTGTGCTACCAAGGAAGACTAGGATTGGACAGAGTGTTGGATATTCATGGCTTTGTTCATGCAGACTTGGCTAGAGATTTGGATTAGAGAAGATATACAAGTGGGTATGTGTTTAACCTATTTGGAGGTGTAGTCAATTGGATTAGTAAGAAACAATATGTAGTGGCCCTATCAAGTACAGAGGCAGAATATATGGTAGTCACTCATGCAAGCAAGGAAGCAGTTTGGTTGCAGAGATTGTGTTCAAGTATGCAGTTAGTATAGGGAGAAAGGATAGACTGTGACAACCAAAGTGAAATTTTCTTGGAAAAGAACGCTGCATATCATTCAATGACAAAGTACATTCATCTTGAGTATCACTTTGTGAGGGATACGATAGAAGACAAAAATGGTGCTGCCGGTAAAGGTGGACACTTTGAAGAATAATGCAGATGCATTGACAAAATCTATGAGCTCTGAGAAGTTCTCTTGGTGTAGAGAAACAATGGGCATTGTAGGGCTAGATAAATGACTAAGCTCTCTTGTGGCCCTCTTTGGAAAGAAAACAACAAGTTGGAGAATGTTGGGTTGTGTTATATTCTTTCCACAGCTAGCCCATGTAGTTAACCAAGCGGTTAAAAGTGGGGGTGGAACCCCCCCTTCGTTCTGCCGATTGAGTAGCGGAGGGCGTCACAGGGGGTTTGAGGGGTGTAGGTAAACCCACTCTATGGGGTCTAGGGCAGCACACCAATTTTTTTTTTTTTGGACGCTATATTAGGTTGGGTGGACCTACCTATGGTTTTGTGCATAATTTTTCACACATAGTTTTGGATGCAATGGTTTTTGGTCCGTGGTTTTGGACGCAATGGTTTTTCGGTCCATGGTATTGGATTCTTCAGCATGTATAAATATGTATTGTAACATTGAAAGGAATATAATGAAAAATAAAGCTGGTAGTTCTGGTTTTGAGATCCAGGGGAAAATATCTGTGTATATGTATTTTATATGTTATGTTCTCTCATTATTTATTTTCTGTGTTTTAGAATTTGTATGCAGGTAATTTCTCAATGGGGTTAAAAACTACATATGGAAATGTGGAAGACCTCCTTTCTAGCTCCTAGATCATAACCTTCACATAGAAAAGACAAATCATAATCCCACAACATATAAACCTTGATAATCAAAACATAAATATATTAGAATATAAGCTAGCATGCATCTAAGCTACTTATTAATCATGGGATCAAATAAAAATTTAAAGGAATACAATATCGACACAATCAAGTAGGCAACAAAGAAAAATATCTATATTATTAGATAGAAGAAGAATGATTGCAGCCATGTTGGCTAGATCAAGCCTACTCTAGTCCTTTCGTTCCAATCTCTCTCTCTCTCTCTCAACTTCTTGGTATCATAACAATACTAAAGCTCTTGCAAAACTTTGATAATCATTCAACCTTCATTACAATGACTGAGCCTCCAATTTATAGATGGAGAGAGGCTCATCCCTGCCAATTATTTCATGAGTTCTATTGAGGTAAAAATCATGGATGTTGCCTCACTTTATTTCTCTTTCCCTTCCCATGAGACTCCATTATGAATAACAATGTCCTTAGTTAGGCGTGAGGTGGATATTTCCTGCTTTTCGAACTGACATTTGAGTGAAAAGTGAAGTTTCATTTAGTCAAATTGGACTTTTACCTCCAAAATCTCATAAATATCTAGTACCACTACCCTTTAGGCAAAACAAAGCATTAACCTAAGGACTATTTCTTTCGGCTGAGATATGGAAAATGTTATAATTCTCTTTGTCTATTTCTGTGGTGTGTTACCTTGGGAAATATGCCTGTAACTTAGGTATTTTCTTCAACCAATGTGTATTTATCCTCTGAGTTGATGAGGAGTTCATTTTCTTATTTAACAGATGCCCCTTAAATTATGTGGTTAGAGACAAAGGTAATGGCTGAAATACTTTATAAATATTTGTAGTAGAAGAGAGAGAGGACTCGAGCTTCGAGACTATGGGGGGCCTGAAACAAGTCACATATGTCAAAAATATAATATCACGTCCTGAGTTGGGTATTTCCATGCTGAGTAGATGTGTCAGTGTGATTTCTCAAAAAAGAGGTATGACTACCATGTCCACCAATAAGCACAATGTGGAATTGTGTCATAATATGGTCAACCTGATGACATGCATATGAAAACAATATAGGAAACTTGGGAGAGGAAATAAAGATAAGTGAGATAAGCCTCTACCTAAGGTCTTGGTTTCCGCTTATTTCAACAACATATTTCTGCACATGTAAATAAAGGATTTGAAGTCAAACATGTGAGAAATCGTCTAATTACCAGTCAAGCATGAAAACTATCAATATATGTGAGGATGGCCACTGATAAGGATGATAGTCTCCAAGATGCATAGTACAATCTAGCAAATGTGAGAAGGATGTTTTCATCAATCACTCATAGAATCCTTCAACTCGGAGCCAATGATGAAAACCCCCAATCAAAAATAAGGTCTCCTGCCATTGAGGACTGCAAGTTCCAGGGTACTTATATGTTTCTGGATCTACTTCCTATATAATGTGTCAAAGTGAGAGGAAGTGATCTATTAAAAGCCAAGAAATGAGGTTTCCTACATCATTTAACACGAAACGGGACAAGAATGATTGTTTTGGAGATAAATTTTGAGCAATGGGTCAAATATACGGAGGGAAATTTGATGTGTATGATGGATGGTCGATACATAAACTAGACAATAAATGAATCCCTTTCACAATAGAAGGAATGACAACAAGGTTACGAGGCATCTTAGGCTCATGAAAAACAAAGAGTATTAGGATACAGGGATGTAGGAACATCAGAGTATGAAGGCTAAACTCATAGGATGGTAAGGTTCAATGAGAGGCTGAAAAAAGATATTTGTTGAGGGAGTTCCATGTTCAAGGGGTAGACTGCTACCAAACAATCCTTCCAAAAATTGACATTGAGTCACTGTGTTGTCCAATTATTCCCCATCTGATTAAGTTTAACAAATCCAGATAGGTAAACTTAGTGGTGTTTTCATATTTAGAGAGTCTAAAAAGATCGCAAAGAGAAACTCTAGGGGGGTGCCTTTGTGATGGTTGATGACTGGGTGTGACAAAGCTTTAATAATATACTTGATGTAATTCCTTTTCCTTAAGTTGGTCTATTAATTATGGAAAAAGTGATAAACCTATTCTCAATAGACGTTTATCTCATTTCTTTTATGAGTAAAAGGAGAAAAATTGGACTTGATAGTGGGGAAATGTGAATCATGTGATGTCCTCCAAGCTATCAACGTCATAAAAAATAAGACCAATACGTAGTGGGATGCTTTTCCTTCCTCTTGCATAGAAATATTCGAGGAATTCTTGGCATAGATATCCTACCTAGTTGAATTGAACCCCCTTGTTGCACTATGCAACCAAGGATACCACTAGTGTCAACACTTCATCTGCATGACACTTCTGCATGATCTTTCTTGCTAATATTTATGCATAAAATTTCATACCTTTGTCTGTGATTGAACTGATGGCATATCCCCTAGAATTTTTTATCAACCCAAAGTGACTCTTCATCTGGGCTGCCAAATTTTTCTCAAGTATCTTCCTCACAAAAGCGTCCACGGGGATTGCACCTTGATAGGGCAATGTTGTGGTTCTCTGTATTAACATGTCATCAATCAGGTGGACTCTTCTAGCCATAGGAACCCATCATGGACAAGCGCTTACAGCTGGCGCACACAAATAATGTTGATGTTTCTTCATTCAAAGTGTGTTACATACAACATATTCAACAAGCTTGCTCACTAAATACTTGTTGCCCATTTCGCTAGTTCAACACTTGTGATGCCCAACTCCTCATAGTACACTAACATCAGATACTTGCTAGGGTCAAGCTACTGAAATTTGTCATGGTTGCTCAAATCCCAATCTTCCATGTGGAGTTGTGGTACCCTTGCTAACAATTCACCTTCAATAGGCACTTCCTCTGCAGCAATGATGTGAATATCTTAAATCTGACAAAGTCTGTATCCTTAGCCACTTTTGAGTTTGGATTCCATAGTGGCATATCTGGGGGAAACCAAAAAATTTGTTTCATTGCTTCTGTGCTGATATCCTCAATCCTTTCATTCAACTCTTATTCATCCAAGTCTTAAATCTCCATTGGCTATTTTTGTTTGTCCATTTTCTCTTTCATTCTAAGTTTTGCGGGGATTTTTTGTGGTGACTATCTTGCTGGCACCTGTGAGCATTTCAAGAAATTCTCCTAGGTTGCAGCTCGGAGATTCCTAGTAACATATAATCTTCAATATTGTTCTTAGAACTATTAGAATGGATGATGGTTTAAATCAATTCATATAACCATTTCAGCTCTATTCTCGCTCAAGACATACATGAACACCCTCAACAACACAAGGCTTCAGACCACAACGCTCAATAGTTTGTAGATTTAATGGATAGATGGAGAATACTGACAGTACCAGTAGATTACATACGTGAACATATATGAATGGCTAGCTACAGGCAGGAAATGATCTCACTAACTATACTAACAGATGCACATATAATAACACATTAAAATGGCTAGCTATGGGCAGCAAAAAAGCTTGCAAATCTAATATAATATATCTAAGTAGAGATAGGATGACAGTTATCTGGCCTTAAACACAAAGAAAACCTGAACAAACTATTCAAGTGCAAGAATAAAATAGCAAAGATCATGTACATTGAACATATAATGGCAAAAGAAGCTTATATTGCTAGAATGAAGATGAGAAGCTTGAATGAATAGAAGAGGAATAATCTCCAAAAGTTGAACCCTTGTTACATCTAGTCTCCAGATATTTATAGCCTATACAATGATATTCTGCTTTCTAAGGCTTGAGAGGTCTTAATCCATCCTCCCTGTCTCCTTAACAACTTTGATGCCCTCTAGGAAAGCATGGCTTCAAAGGTTTCTTCTTTTGAAAAAAGAGTAACCTCTCTCTGATATTTTGGGTGCACTAGCAGGTAGCTCTCTCTTGATAGAGATGCCCACAATCTCTTTTGTTGTTTTCAGCTATGTCGTGCTATCCTGCTCCATGATGTATTTGATTCAGGTTGTGTTGTGCTATAGATGCCCATTATATTTCTGTTGTGGGCTAGTTGGGCATGCTGTGTTGCACTGTAAATGCCTCTCGGCCTCAGTTTCTCTTCAAAATGTTTAATAATGAGTGTTTTCTATTTTACACAGAAAACATTGTAATGTTGTAAACTCCTGCCAATGTTTGTTCCTTTTGGACTTTAAAAGTTCTCAAAAAAGGTTTATTTACCGATCGGGTCTGCCCTTAGGGTTATCGCAAGTTGCATTCGACCCTGTTCCTGTGTTTTTCATTCAACTGTAAAAATAAATGAAATACATTGAAAATAACCCTCTTGCGGATCTCAAATTTCATATATTCCACTTCCTGGACCCTTTCGGGACCAGGTCATATCACATATCGTCAATCCAAGCCTCCCTTTGTATTTCATTAAGTAACGAAAATACATGAAATGCATTAAGACTTGCTTGGGCGTGGAATTCAAAATTAATGAACTCCCAACTATAATGCCGTCGGGTCCAGGTTATCGAGTCACCCATATGTATGTGCATAGGCCCCGCCCCTTGGTTGGCATCGATAGAAATATTGTGATGCGATCTGATCACAATTGCACATTTATCACTCCTCGGTCCTTTATATAATAGAATGTATGCTTCATGCTGATGTGAGACACCGATCTGATCATTAGTGATCGTTGATTGGTGGTGTCATGTGCACAAATCCAAACTGTCCTCTTTGTTCGACTGATTGTGATTAGCCGCTTAGATCTAGGTCATTGATTGGCTAGATCTAACGGAAATTGTGCATTACCCTGCTTAAGCTTATAATACTTTGTTTTTTACTGTTTTGGAGTTTTCTAGCCTCGCAATAGTGTATTTCTACCCTTCCAAGGGCTCTCCTCTTGCACCGATTTTGACCTGTGGATGATTTTCTAGCAAATGCTGAAGATTTCAAGAGCATGCATGGATCCCCTGGGATGATTTTAAGCAATCTTGGAAGCTTTAAGAGCATATATGGATCAAATTTTGGGCCTAGTGCTAGCTAGGCTAACACTGGCTCCTTCTGGGGATGAAATCCTCACTGTGAGCTTTCAAGGATCACAGATCAATGCCTTTCCTGAAAAAACAAAATCAAATCTTCCTCCCAGTGTTCCATTAGGAATGGAGTCTATTTAGCATGAAATGAAAACTGAAAGAAAAACATATTTACAATACAAGGCTTTAAAGCCTTAAACGAAATAAAGTTTCAGGAACTGCGCATTTACTGCGCTACCAAAAGTATCTCCTCCTTCCAAACTGTACATAATGATTTTATTGTTCTGTTGATCTTGAGTGATGACAAAAGGACCTGTCCATAAGGAGTAAAACTTGCCATGATTACCTTTCTTTTCCTTAAATGCATCCTATTTAAGCACTCAATCACCAACTTGGAAATTGTCCACTTTTTCCTTCCTGTCAAAGGTTACTTTGATTTTCTTTCGATGAGCCTTTGACTTATCAACCAGGTGCTCTCTGATCTACTGTAGTTCAACCAGGTTATTCATTCTTCTTACCATGTCATTTTCTTCATCTTGTTCTTCTTGAACTTAGCCACAGGGAGAATCAGTTGGATGGGGAAAACAACATCAACACCATAAACCAGTTTAAATGGAGAATTCCCTATGGATTTTTTTATGGTAACTCAGTCAGCCCATAGTGCAAACTTTAGCTTGCAATCCTAGCTCTTTTTGTTGTCCTCTAATAGCTCCTTGATTACCCTTACTAGGCTCTTTTTAGATGATTCTGCTAGGCCATTTCCTTCAGGATAATATGAGGTAGAACACACCACTTGAATGCCCATGGATTCAATCATGTCCATCAATTCTTTTGCCTTGAAAGTTGCTACATTATTAGTGACTAGTTTGGTTGGCAACCAAATCTAGTGAAAATATTTTCATTTGAGAACTTTATGACAACTTGATGATTGGCATTCCTAGTGGGCATAGCCTCTATCCACTTGCTGAAATAATCAGTGGCTACTAAGATCCATTTGTGTTGGCCACTGGAATGTGGGTTTATCTCACCTATAATGTCCAAGCCCCACTACTAGAAGGGACCATTGACATGTATTGGCTTTAAGGGTAAAGATTTTAGTTGTTTTCTACCTGCAAACCTCTGACACTTGTCACAAGCTTTTACAAAAGAAAAAACATCAAAGAAAAAAGTAGGTCAATAATCCAACCCTCAAGGTTTTTTGAGATGTGGTTTTCCAATAATGATGCCCTCCACAAATGCTAGAATGGAACTGGTGCATGACTTCCACAGCTTATTCTTTGTCTAAACACCTCAGGAGGATTCCTGATGGGTCTTTCCAATAAAGTAGTTTTTTATCAATATAGAATTTGGTTGATCTGAGTTTAATGGCATGAGTTTGACTTGAGCTAAGCCCTATAGGGACTTCTAGCTTTCGCAAAAAATGAACTTTGCTGTAATACCATTCCCATGTGGCTAGATTTTCAGCCAAAGACCTATTGTTCTTTTTCTCTTATGCCGCTCCCTCTGTTTTCTCATCATCTAGATTCAGACTCATGAAATTTATATCCAACAAGCTACAATTCTCTTCAGCCATAAGTTTAGCCAAGCCCTAGCCTTTGACAAGCTTAGTGGGCTTGACCTCTATGTTAGATTCTATGAATTTTGCAATCCATTTATCTCTCTTCCCATCAATATCTGGCTGAGCTAAGACATCTTTGACCAAAGCTGAAGGTACATATGCAACTACTTTGGAATGCAAAATATAAATTTTGAATGCCTTTAAAGACTTTATGAGAGCATAAGCTTTTTTTTCAATAAGGTCATACCTTAATTCAGCATCCCTTAAAGTTTTTCTGAAAAAGGCCATGGGGTGCTCTATGCCTTCATCAATTTTCTGCAACAGAACTGCTGCAAGTGTATCATAAGAGGCAAAAGAGAAAATGCAAAACTCCTTGGTGTATTCTAGGCTGATTAGAGTGGAAGCTTCCATGATAGCTTGGTTGATGGCTTCAAAAGAGCTTCTTGAAGCATCTATCCATTTTATTTCTACTGCTTTCTTCAGCATGGAAGTGATGTGCTTTACAAGCTCTGCAAAGTTTGGAATGAACCTCCTTACGAAGTTAATATTACCCAAGAAGGATTGAATGTCCCTTTTTGACCTTGGGATGGACAATGTTTAAATGGCTTGAACCCTTGCTGGATCAATATTCACACCTTCAACAAAAACAATATGTCCCAGATGTTTGCCTTCTTCTAGAGAAACCTGTGACTTCTTTGGGTTGACTGAAATTTCAAATTGTCTGCACTTTAGGAAGACCTTCATGAAATGTTGTAAATGGTCTCTATGGCTACTGGAGAAGATTGTTACGTCATCAAGATAAATAAGGACAAATTTGTCCTTCTCTCCCACAAAGGCTATGTCCATGGCCCTCTGAAAAGTGGTGCTAACATTAATCAGCCCGAAAGGCATCTTGGAGTACATGAAAGTGCCCCAAGGAGTAGTGAAGGTGGTCTTTTCCTGATCTTCAAGATGTACAACAATCTAATTCTAACCTGAAAATCCATCTGAGAAAGACATGACTCTAGCCCCTAAAACACTTTGTAGCAAGTGTTCCATCTTAGGTAGGGGGTAGTTATCTTTTTTAGAGTAGTTGTTCAGAATTATGAAGTCAACACAAAGCCTGATTTCTCCATTTTTCTTTCTCACTACCACAAGGTTAGCTATCCATTTTGAATACCTTAGGGGAACTATAATTTTGGCATCCAACAGCTTCTTGATCTCTTTCTCAATCAAAGGCAATAAGAAGGGGCTGATAGGTCTTAACTTCTTCTTAAAAGTGGTGGTATTATTTTCTAGTGGAATCTTATGTTGAATGATGTTTGTGTCATAGGTTTTAAGATCATTGTATTCCCAGGCAAAAATGTCAATGAATTTTTTCATGAGGGTGCAATATTCAGAATTCTGGGCAGAAGGAAAATGAGGGGACAAATTGATAAATTTCGGATGGGCTGGGCTCCCTATGTTATATTTACAGACAACAGACTCATTTTTTGTTATGGCTGGCTTATAGGGCACTTCGTTATGACCAAAAAGCGTTTCTAGAGGCACCAATCCTTTCGGTATGTGATTGTTGGGCAGCTGGATGATACTTCCTTGAATGATCTCGCTTTTTAGCTTGGGTTGGACGCATTCTCCGACGGCTTCATTTTCCTGATCCATGTGCACTTCAAAAAATTCCTCCATGACTTGCAAAAACCTATTAATTTTCTCATCATCTTCAAAAACCCTCCAATATTTGACATTATATTAGGCAGAGACGGTCTGTATTTTACTTGAACTTCATATGTCAATTTAGGAGGCAAAGGAGGAATAAACATGCTAGCAGAGACAACAAGGGAGTCGGTAAGCTGGTTTTTCATTCTTGGAATATAATAAATGATGAAATCATTAAAAGAATCCTTGAGCCTCCATACCTCATCTCTGTATGCCTTCAGCCTTGGATGCTTAACTTGGAAAGTTTTATTTACCTACTGAATAATGAGGTCTGCGTTTCCAAACACTTTTAGACCTTTGATACCCATTTCTTTATCAGTTCTTACGCCCAGAATCAAAGCTTCATACTCTGCGATGTTGTTTGTGACTTGGAAGGCTAATTTGAAAGATAAATGAAGGTGTTCCTGTGTTTGGGACACAAGGACTGCACCTACCCCTGCAACTTCTTTAAAGCAAGCCCATTCAAAAAACATATCCCAAATCTATGGGTTTTCTTCCCAAGCGATCTGGCAAACTGGTTTCCTGAGTTGCGTGGAGGCCAATTGAGATTCTTCAATATGAAGGATACAAGATCCAAAGTTAGTGTCAACATCATATATGGGATGATTGGTGGGATTATTTTCATCGCTAATTATATAAGCAAACTACACCTCTCTATATAATCTCTTGCTCTCACCTCCAAAACCTGGGACAATGACATAGGAAAAATCATTTTGTAATGATCCACCTAATCTCTTGATCCAAACTCTAGAAAGTAACATGCCAAACCTGGGAGGTACATCTGCTACCACAATATCCATCATCATGCTTTTCATAGGCAACTGGGACAAAGTGATGACTAGGTCCTTGTTTAATCCTAGACATTTCACTTTCCTAGAGTCAAACGAAAACATGTCATGATAAGGCTTAGTGATGTCAAGACCCAACTCATCCATGATAGCCTTGGGCATTAGATTATGGTTGGCTCCAGTTTCCAAAAGGTAGCTATGAAGAATTTTATCATGAAAATTCAGGGACATAAAATGATAGGGAGTTGTCTTCATAATTTTCAATCATTGGGCTGAGGATAAAAATTGGCTTGTCATCTTGCAGATTTACATAGTCAATGGAAGCTTGGATGGCTTTAGGCTCAAGGGCCTCAAGGATTGATCTTTTGAAGGTCTCATTCTTCACTAATTCAATTAGAGGCATAGGTATTCTTAGCTTCTGAATTTCTGACTGAAAACTGAAAGGAGAAGGAGACTTGTTAAGGCCTCTTACCTCACGAGCTGGAGCTTTGAGGATGATGGGATCAACTGCCAGTTGTTTTTACTTATTAGCTTGTTGTACTGTAGGGACAGTAGCTCTTTTAACAAGAGTTTCCTTGGCATTGATTATCTTTGACCTCAAGTTATATCTTTGCTGATCTACAGTTTGGAGAATAACTTTACCATCCCGTCCTTGGCTTATCTGGTCATTACATAATCACCTTTCATAGGCAGAAGCATTGCCTTTGTCTTCCAGAAAATGGATCTCATCATCTTCTTCAAACTGCTCTTCTTCGATGACTGCATTTTGAAAAGGAGCCTTCACCCTTTGGTCTTCATTAGCATCTTTGTTTCTTTGCAAAATATGTAATTGCTCATTAGTTCTTCTATATGGATTCAGATTTAGATTTTTAAGAGCAAAGGTATTAGGAGCTCTCCCTTTCCCCAGGTGCTACTCAACCTCTAATTTGGAGATTTTATAGGTTATTGACTCGATCATTTTGGTCATTTTATCTATATTAGGATTAGAGGATGATGAAGACTCGCCCCTCTATCTTCTTCTACCAACATTTCCCTTGAGCTTTTCTGTGGCCATGATGTTTGATACTACTTCCAAGGCTACATCCTACATGTCAGCCAAAGTAGCACATTGCCTCTCCATCAACAGTAGGTAGAAGTCAAAATCAAAAGCAATGGCATAGGTGAGTTTAGCAGAGGTAGTAGTGGGTTTTACTTCAGTTGGTATCTTGTTGTACATATGGTTAAACCTATTATTGAAATCAGACAACAAATAACCATTTTCTCTCTTTAAGTTGCCAAACTCAGTGTGGTAGTAGAGGAGGTCCCTTTTATCCCCCCAATGCTTTAGGAATGATTCATCTAAAGCTTCAATATCTTCTATGGATCTTGGGGTTAGTTCTCTGAACCATTTTCTAGCCTTTCCATCTAGGCTTTGGACAAAGACTCTCATCCATACATCATCTTCACTAATGTCCATATTATCAGCATAGCTATAGAATGACTCAAGATGTTCTTCAGTAGTAACACCTTTGGTCCCAGTGAACTTAGGCCTATATTTATGATATTCTCCTGTAGGCATGGCATTTTGAGGAGTGGGCAGTATTAGAGGTCCATAACTAGCAGCTATGATTCTGTCCATTCTGGTAGGTGCTTATGGACCTGCCATAGTTGTGGTGGTTATAAGAGTAATGGAAGTTTGAATGACAAAGGGCTGAGGAGTGACTAATGGGACTAAAAGTGTATGACGGATAGGAGGTAAGGTTTCCTTTGGGCTTAAAGCAAAAGGAGAACCTACAGAACAAGGAGCTTTATGAATCTCTGATAGTTTTTCTTCTCTGCTAGTATTAGATGCTATACTCTCAACATGTGTTTGTTCTATTATAAGCCTTTCTTGAAGAGATATAGAAGATTGTTTAGGTTTACCTAAACCTGATGCTCCTTTCTACAATACCTTTCTCTCTTTGATGATTCTTTCAGTGTGAGGTACTGGGTCAGCTTGTAGCTTTTGAGGATTTATTCAAGTATGTGTCACAAACTGAGCCAGAACTATGAAGTGGAGTCACCAAGAGATTCAACCTCCAGTAGAGTCGTCAGATAAATGATTACAACCAAAAATGTGCCCAGACTTTGTCTATCATCAAAGATGGATCTATGTCATTTCCCAGGGAAGCTGAGCTTCAGTTTCCTCTCCCCCACAATGGCTCCAATTATGTTAGTACTCCAAGAAACTCTCTTAGGTTATAGCTCGGAGATGCCTCGTAACATATAATCTTGAATATTGTGTTGGGTGTGGAGCTTGATTATCTTCTGTATTCAAAGGTTTTAGCTGGATGTATACCCCAAGAAGACTATACACCCCTCGATGCAAGGGGGTGCAGGGGGGACTTGTCCCCCCTGCGGGGGTTCGGGGGCCAATGGTCCCCTGACGGGAGTTCAGGGGCAGCGCCCCTGAAGCTAAAAATAGATGTAAAATTGCCTTGTAAAAGTCTAATAATTTCTAGTCAATCTGGGCCATTCATTAGGTAGATGATCTGATGGTAGAAGTTATGTTTAGTTTAGGTTTTTTTTACCCTGGAAGGCAACCCCTCACTATATATGAGGGAATTGATTGCATCTATGTAGATTTATATTCTGAATGAGGAAGAGAGAGGAGATTGAGAGAGACGAGGGAGTTATAGCAAATCTGTTGTAGGTTGTATCTCTTTCAGTTTGCTGGATAATATAATAAAGGGACTGGCTGTTTCTTCGTGGATGTAGCCCAAACTGGGTGAACCACGTATATCTGTGTCTCTCTTATTTTATGCATTTTATATGTTTATATTTCTACAATATTTTATGTGTTCCATTCCTCCATAATATATAATTTTCTAACAACTCGTATCAAAGTCGAAGCTCTATTTGGCTGATAAACTCACACGAGAGAAGGGTTCCTAGTTTAAGTGGGAGCAATGGTGGAAGATGGTAGGTTTAGGGTTGAAAAATTCAATAGCCAAAACTACCAGATATGGAAAATGTAGATGGAATATTATCTGTATCAAAGAGATATATACCTGCCATTGAGCATAAAGACAAAGAATCCAATGAGCATGACAGACACAGAATGGGATATTTTCAACAGAAAAGCACTTGGAACAATATGGCTGTCCCTAGCAATGTCGATAGCATTTAATATTGCAAAGGAAATGACAACAGAGGGTTTAATGTCAGCATTGGCTAGACTATATGAAAAACCCACGGCCTCAAATAAGGTATTTATTATGAAGCATTTATTTAATATGAATATGTTAGAAGGTGGATCTGTTGCGGACCATTTAAATGATTTTAATATAGTTACAAGTTAGTTAAGTTCTGTAGGGGTAAATTATGATGAAGTTAGGGCTTTCTTATTTTTGTGCTCATTGCCAGAGAGTTGGAATGGTATAGTTATTGCCATTAGTAACTTTGCCTTTGGATCTAGTACTTCAAAGTTTGATGATGTTGTTGGGGCAATCCTTAGTGAGGAAATGTGACAGAAAAACTCCGGTGAGACATCAGGTAATTCTTCAAATACATAGACTAGGGGAAGAAAAATGGAAAGAGGAAAGAGCCCTAGATATCACAGTAAGTCAAGAAAAGGTATATCCTAGTCTAGATCAGGGATAGTGTGTTGGAAATGTGGGAAGAAAGGACACCTGAAGAAAGACTGCAAGTCTCGGAAGGGAAAAGAAGGAGATGCGTAGCAAGAAACTAATCAGGAAGCGAATGTAACAGGTGATGTGTTGCAAGATGATTTGATTCTTTCATTGGAAAATATTATTGATGCTTGGGTGGTAGATTTAGGGGCCTCATTCGATGCCACATCTAATAAGAAACATTTTCATGATTATGTTCAAGAATATTTTGGACAGGTTCGATTGGGTGATGATAAACCCTGTAAAATCATTAGAATGGGTACAGTTTTCCTAAAACAACAGAATGGAAATCAATGGCTATTGAAGGAGGCAAGGAATGTTCCAGATGTAAAGAAAAATCTGATTTCAACAGGGCAGTTGGGAGGTGAAGGTTGCGTAACTACTTTCATAGATAAAACCTGGAAGTTCATTAAAGGATCCCTGGTAATAACGAAAGGAGAAAAGTTTGGTGCATTGTACTTATGCATAGTATTTCTAATTCTGTTAATGCTTTAACCTCTACAGGAGAAGATACGACATTGTGGCATCATAGACTTGGGAACATGACTGAGAAGGGGATGCATATTCTTCACTCAAGAAATTTGTTGCCAGGTTTGAAGCATGTTGATTTAAAATTCTGTGAAAATTGTGTTTATGGAAAACAGAAGAGAGTCAGATTCCTTAGAGTTGGGAAAGAAAAGAAGAGCAAAAAATTATAGTTTGTGCATATAGATGTATGAGGACCTGCTCAGGTATCATCTCTTGGTGGCTCTCGTGATTATGTTACTTTTATTGATGATGTAACAAAAAAAACCTGGATTTATTGTATTCGAAATAAATCTGATGTATTTGATACTTTCGAGAAATGGAAATCTTTGGTTGAAAATGAGATAGGGAAAAGGTTGAAGTGTCTCAGATCAGATAATGGAGGTGAATATTGCAACAAAGAGTTTGATAGGTACTACTCAGAAAATGGAATTCATAGAGAGAAGACAGTTCCAGGAACACCACAAGAAAATGGCGTGTCAGAAAGGATGAACATGACAATCATGGAGCGTGCAAGATGTATGAGATTGCATGCAGGATTTCCTTTACAATTTTGAGCAAATGCTGTAGATTACTGTTTATCTAATAAACAGAGGGCCTTCAAGTTCCTTGGATGGTGGTATTCCAGAGGAAGCATGGACAGGTAAAAGGGTAAACTACTAATTTTTAAAGACTTTTGGTTGTGAAGCCTTTGTCCACATTTTTAAAGAAAATAGAACAAAGCTTGACGCAAAATCAAAGAAATGTACCTTTATTGGATATGGTGTTAATGATTTTGGTTATCACTTATATGATTATGAAAATCACAAAATCATTAGGAGAAGTGATGTAATATTCAATGAAAAGGTCTTGTATAAGAATTAGTTGCAGGAAAGGAAACAGGAAAAAGAAAACAAAGAATACACAGTGCTTGACGATATCACAGGAAAAGTGATGGTGCCTAAAAATCATAGTGATCAATAGCTAGAACAACAACCAAAATAGCAACAAGCACCTCAAACACCTGAAAGTAGTGTTAGAAGATCTACCAGGATATGTAGACCCCCTGAACGATACTCTCCATTATATTATGTATTGTTGACTGATTCTGGTGAACCAGAATATTATGAAGAAGCAGTGAAAGTAGAAACCAAGAAGAAGTGGGAGAAAGGCATGAAAGAAGAGATAGAATCCTTAGCACATAACCAGACTTGGGACTTAGTCAGGTTGCCTGCAGGTAAAATAAAATCGCAGAATAAATGGGTTTACAGGCTAAAGGAAGAAGATGGAGGTAGAAAAAGGTACAAAGCTAGACTTGTGGTGAAGGTGTTTGCACAGAAAAAGGGTATAGACATTGATGAGATATTTTCTCCTGTTGTGAAAATGACTTCAATCAGAACTATTTTAAGTCTAGTAGCAGTTGAAGATTTGCATCTTGAATAGTTAGATAGAAAGAAAACCTTTCTCCATGGGGATTTGGGGGAAGAGATATATATATATGCAGCAGCCACAAAGATATGAGGTAAAAGGGAAGGAGAAACTAGTGTGTAGGTTGAAGAAGAGATTGTATGGCTTAAAACAAGCTCCAAGGAAGTGGCATCTAAAGTTTGATAGGTTTATGTCTGAACAAGGTTATACTAGATGTCACTCTGATCCTTGTGTTTATCTCAAAAGGAAAAATGATGGTAGCTATATTATATTATTATTACATGTAGATGAAATGCTTGTTTTAGGTTATAACATCTAGGAAATAAATGTGCTAAAAAGGAAATTGGCAAACTCATTTGCAATGAAGGATTTGGGTGCTACAAAACAAATCCTTGGTATGAGAATAACTAGAGACAAGAAAAATCACAAATTCACATTGTCTCAAAGTGAGTACATAGAAAAGATGTTGAAAGGTTTAATATGCAGAATGCAAAACCAGTTAGTATACCTTTGGATAGCCATTTAAAATTAAGTAAGGAGGCATGTCCCAAGACTTAGGAAGAAATGGTTCATATGTCTAAACTTCCATATGCATCAGTAGTTGGAAGCTTAATGTATGCAATGGTCTACACAAGGCCTGATATTGCACATGCAGTGGGAGTTGTAGGCAGGTACATGAACAATCTAGGAAAAGAACATTGGATGGCAGTGAAGTGGATTCTCAGGTATTTGAGAGGTACCACAAATCAAGAATTATGCTTTGGTGGTTCAAGCATTACTCTACACGGATATGTTGATGCAGATATGGCAGGTGACAGAGATAATACTAGGATCACTACAAGATATGTATTCACTGTAGTTGGAACAACTGTCACTTGGGTTTCAAAAGTCCAAAGTGTTGCTCCACTTTCAACAACAACACTACTACAGAGGCTAGTAAAGAAATGATTTGGTTACAAAGGTTTCTGGATGAATTGGGTAAGAAGTAGGAGTTGGGTAGGTTATACAGTGATAGCCAGAGTGCCATACATCTTGCAAAGAACTTTGCATTTCGTTCCAAGACTAAACATGTACAGCTCAAGTACCATTTCATACGGTCAGCATTGGAAGATGGACAGTTGAAGCTGGAAAAGATACACACTAGCCAGAATCCTGCAGATATGTTAACAAAAGTTGTAACCAGGGAGAAACTAAGAATCTCCTCAGTTTTAATTGGTCTTCAAGTATGATGAAAAATATGAGAAGCAACCAGGTCCAAAGTGGAGTCATTGTCTAGCAAATGAAGCAGTGGTGGAGCTGTTGTAATGAGTCTCCAAGTGGGATATTGTTGGGTGTGGAGCCTGATTATCTTCTGTATTCAAAGGTTTCAAGCAGATGTGGTCTAGGGGTGCTAATCCCTCCCTAGCTGGGGGGTCTGGGGGCTAGCGGTCCCTTGGCGGAGGTTTGGGGGCAACACCCCCAAAGCTAAAAATAGATGTAAAATTGCCTTGTAAAAGTCTAGTAATTTCTAGTCAATCTAGGCCGTTCATTAGGCGGATGATCTGATGGTAGAAGTTATGCTTAGTTTAGTATTTTTTTCCATAGAAGGCAACCCCTCACTATAGATGAGGGAATTTTATTGTATCTATGTAGATCTGTATTCTGAGTGAGGAAGAGAGAGGAGATTGAGAGCGAAGAGGGAGTTACAACGGATCTGTTGTAGGTTGTATCTCTTTCAGTTTGTTGCATAATATAATAAAAGAAGGACTGGCTGTTTCTCTGTGGATGTAGCCCAAACTGGGTGAACCACATATATCTGTGTCTCTCTTGTTTTATGCATTTTCTGTGTCTATATTTCTACAATATTTTATGTGTTCCATTGCTCCATAATATATAATTTTCTAACATACTATTCTCAAAACTATTGGAATTGATGATGGTTTGGATCAAGTCAGATAATCATTTCATCTATATTCTCACTCAAGACATGCATGAATACCCTCAACAACACAAGGCTTTAGACCACTAATTCTCAATAGTTTGTAGATTTAATGGATAGATGGAGAATACTAACAGTACTAATAGATTGCACACATGAAAATATATGAATGGCTAGCTACAGGAAACAAATGAGCTCACTAACTATACTGGGAGATGCACATATAATAACACATATAAATGGCTAGCTATGGGTAACAAAGAAGCTTGCAAATCTAATATATCTAAGCAGAGATAAGAGGACAGTTATCTAGCCTTAAACACAAAGAAATCCTGAAAAAACTATTCAAGCTCAAGTGCAGAACAACAGAGAGCATGGACATTAAACATATAATAGCAAAAGAAGCTTACATTGCTAGAATGAAGATGACAATCTTGAATGAAGAGAGGAGGAATAATCTCCAAAAGTTGAACCCTTGTTACATCTAATTTCCAGGTATTTATAGCCTTTACAATGATATTTAGCTTTCCGAGGCTTGAGAGGTCTTAATCCATCCTCCCTATCTCCTTAAAAACTTTGATGCCCTGTACACAGGCATGGCTTCAGAGGTTTCTTCTTTTGATAGAAGAGTAACCACTCTCTGATATTTTGGGTGCGCTAGCAGAGAGCTCTCTCTTGACAGAGATGCCCACAATCTCTTCTGTTGTTTTTAGCTATGTCTTGTTGTGCTGCTCCATGATGTATCTGATTTGGGCTATGTTGTACTATAGATGCCCATGATATTTTTGATGCGGGCTAGTTGGGAAAGATGTGTTGCACTGTAGATGCCTCTCAGCCTTAGTTTCTCTTCAAAATGTTTAATAATGAGCGCCTTCTATTTTACACAGAAGACATTGTAATGCTGTAAACTCTGGCCAATGTTTGTTCCTTTCGGACTTTAGAAGTCCTAAAAAATGGTTTATTTACTCATCGGGTCCACCCTTAGGGTTATCGCAAGTTTCATTCAGCCCTGTTCCTGTGTTTTTCGTTAAACCATAAAAATAAATGAAATACATTGAAAACGGCCCTCTTGCAGATCTCAAATTTCATATATTCCACTTCGTGGACCCTTTCGAGTCCAGGTCATATTGCATATCGCCAATCCAAGCTTCCCTTTGTATTTCATTAAATAATGAAAATACATGAAATACATTAAGACTTTCTTGGGCGTGGACTTCAAAATTAATGAACTCCCAACTATAATGTCGTCGGGTCTAGATCGCCCATATGTATGTGCATAGGTCCCACCTCTTGCTTGGTGTCGATAATGACATTGTGATGCAACCTAATCATAATCGCGCTTCACTCACTCTCTAATCCTTTATATAATAGAACATATGCTTCCCTCCGATGCAACCCACCTATCCGATGAATGGTGATTGCTAATCGTCGGTGTCATGTGCACAACTCCAAATTTTCATCTCTGTTTGGCCAATTTCAATTAGCCACTTAGATCTAGATTGTTGATCTACCAGATCTAACAACAACTATGTGTTACCCTGTTTAAGCTTATAATACTTGGTTTTTTACTATTTTGGAGTTTTTAGCCTCCCGATAGTGTATTTCTGCCCTTCCAAGGGCTCTCCTCTTGCGCCAATTTTGACCCATGGATGATTTTTTAACAAATGTTGAAGATTTCAAGAGCATGTATGGATCCCCTAAGATGATTTTAAGCGATGTTGGAAACTTTAAGAGCATATATGGATCAAATTTTGGGCATAGTGGTAGCTAGGCTAATAGCACCTATAGTTTCTTTTGCTTTTTATCTCCTATTGTGGAGGCAATAGACTTTGGCCTCAACGGCCTAGGTGTTTTAGTTTGTATTAGCAGTGTTTCCATCCTGATGTTCCCTACTCCTCTTTTCAAATATTCTTTCTTCAAATCCTCCCAACTCAGGTAACTAGACATGCAGCAACACACTCAGCTCTTTACGTGCAAAAACACACGAGAACTCTCAAGAAGTAAAGTGTCTAAACGTGGAGTGGGGTGCAATATTTATAGCCAATTTCAAATTCAAACTATCCATTCCTCCAAAGATCTTCCTCATAAATGTGAATTTGGCTGTATTTTTTCCCAGATTTGCACCTTAAATTCATTTCCCTCGGTCCTTTTAACATAACATTCCTTGCCAAATCAACTGTAGCACTTCCAATGGTCATATTTTAGATAGGCTACACTAGACCTATCCTTGTTGCACAACCACCCACTTTGCATCGCAACTTCGTCTAGCTACACCAGGCTTTTGAACATCATGTAGCTTCCAGACATTGACACAACTTTCTTTCAGCAAATTTTTTTAGAGTCATGTGCTTCCTTTCAACTACCTATAGCACTAATAATTTTCTGCATCCATACAGTCATTCTGAAATATTAGGGATGGAATCCATAGACATGTAGAGAGTAGTTCTCCATTTAGCTTCATGAACTGAATGACACCACCATCAGAGATAGTTTTAGCAATTTAGTGTCCCAATCAATGCATTTTGAACTTACCAGGGAACTTCGTAAACTTACTATCATATAGTAAAACCAAGTCACCATTCTTAAAGGTTCATTTCTTGATATGTCGATCGTGCCATGTTTTTTTCCTATCCTTCTCTACTTGTTTATCAAACCCTGTGATGAAGAGATATTCTTCTAGCATGACCAATTGTTCCAATCGTTACTCCATAATGTCACTGTCGGCAATGTTTGTGACTGCGTAAATTTTCATACTTGGCCCTATGTATTCCATAGGAATGCTAACTTCCTTCCAATAAACTAATCTAAATGGAGTTTGTCATGTTGGTTTCTTATAGGTTTTCTCATAAGTTGAGAGCACTGTTGGTATGTAGACATCCCATCCATTTCTATTGATATTATAGACCTTCGTCAAAGTGTTTTCCAAAATTGTGTTGAAAGCTTCCACGGTGCCATTCACCCGTGGATGATAACATGTACTTTTCTGATGGTGTACCTCAAACTTAGTCACCAGTTCTTCAATTGTGTCATGTAAAAAATGTCATCCTTTGTCACTCATCAAGATATTCGAATAACCAAATCTTGACAAAATATGCTCAAACATGAACTGCGCAATAGTATCCACACTGTAATATTTTACTGGCTTCACCTCAACACACCTAGTCAGATATTTCGTCTTAGTAATAATATGTCGTGCACATGTTTTCTTACATGTTAGGTTGATTAATCCTATGAAATCAATCTTCGATTTTTCAAAGCCCAGTAGAGTGAGTTGTGGATTCAGCGAAAATTCATCCCACATTGATAGTCTACCAGTCCTCTAGAAAACGTGCAATTATTGGAATATTCATTCAAATATTTGTGTACTGTTGGCCATCGCAACCCCGCTTTAAAGATATTTTGCATGGTGGCTTTCCTTGCATAACGACCTCCTCAGACACCACTATGTGTTTCATCTAGAATACTATGCCTTTCATACTCAGGCAGATATATATGTAATATCTCATCCAGACCCATTTTGTACAACTTTCCTCTGATCAAGGAAAAGTCCACAACTCACACTACCAATTCTTTCTTTTGTTGTGATGCATATTTACGGGAGTTATGCTAGTAGCCAAAAATTAAATGATTTCAATGAAGTGATATTAAACTACTGTTACTGCAAGGAATTATGCATCAGGAATTCCTTCCTTGATCTCTGTAGGTTCTTCTCCATTCTCAATTCTTGATAGATGGTCTAGTTTGACATTAAATATACCTGGCTTGACCAATATTTCAAAATCATCCTCCTACAAGAGCAGTAACCATCGATAAATCTTGCCTCCCAACACAGATTTGTTGACTAGGTACTTTAATGCAGAATGATCTGTGAACATTTTAAAGTGCACACCTAATAGATAATGTCTAAATTTGTGTAGTGCATATACCATGGAAAACCCTTCACGCTTAGTTGTAGAATAATTTTTCTCTGCCTTTGACTATTTTCAACTAGAAAATGTAATTTGGCGGTCAATGTTTCCTTCACCTGGATGGGTCAATACAACACCAAAAGTTATGCATGAGGAACCTACATGGGCATGAAATTCTTTCTTCCAATATGGAAACACCAGAATTGGCATAGTAACCATTTCTTTCAAAAGATCGAAGCTCCTTTAGAATTCCTCATCCCAACAAAAGAGAATGTCCCTTTTCAGCAGCTTCTTCATTGGCATAGTGATCTATGCATAGAACTTTATAAATATTCAATAATTTCCAGTGTGTCCTAGAGTGGTGCTCAATTGTTTCATGTTCTTCAGCAGATCTAAACTGATGATAACAACAATTTTGGCAGGCTCAGCCATCAACCCCTACTTGCACACAACATGACACAAAAATATTCCATATGGCACACATAATATACACTTCTTAAGGTTTAGCGATATTTGGTATTTTATTCAAACATCCAACATTAAGAATAGGCACAACACATGATTCTTTAGTAACCCAAACATGGTCCAATCATCAAAGTATACTTCCAATTTTTTTTGGATAAACTCCTTAAACGTTTCTATGACCACCCTGGAGAATATCGTAGGGGAATTTTTAAATCCAAATGGCATTACAATATACTAAAAATATCCCCATTCAGTGGCAAATGTTGTCTTACTTCGATCTTCAGGCATGATCTTGATATAGTAGTATCCTCAAAACTCATCCGTGAAAGAATAAGCCTCATGTCCTCCTACATTTCATAGAACTTCGTCAATGAACAACCTAGGGAACATATCATTCATACATGTATCATTTAACTTCTTGAGATCCACATAGATCCTTATTTTACCTTCTATCTTTTTTTCTTGTACAACCATTGGAATTACCTAATCAGACTCCTTTATTGGTTCACTTATCCCATCTATGACCATCTTGTCATATTCTTCCTTCACTTTCTCTTTTTATTTTGGGTTAAGCAGATACGGTCGCTGTTTCATAGGCTTAACATCTACTTTCAACATGATTTTCATAACACCCAAATCACCTAGAACACCTTTGAGTTCGGAAAAATTCTTCGAGAATAATTATGGATATTCATGTAATAGATCAACAACTTTACCAACTATATCTTCAACCCAATAATCACCGATGCGCCCAAACTTTAGTTCTTCCTCAGTCCTGATATTGATCTACCTCATTTTCATCAGTTTTATCACATCAGGCATCTCAACATTTAGTCCTGCAACTTTGTGTTGTCCTCATTTAGGGATATTAACGTTGCGTGCATCTTCTTCACCCTCTTTTGTACTTATGTTGTAACATTCGAGTGCATTTTTTACTTACGCACTTCAATCTGGGTGAACCCAACTTGACACTTCAGTTGGTATTTTGAAAATTGTTGCATGGATCTCTTCAAGGGCATCATCTATACATTCGAACTCATTCTAAAAACTAAAAGTCAGGATACAAATTTCCTTTAGTTCATGTCATTCAGTGGTGCCATGGCATAGTTTATTTTCAAGATACCAGTTCGTAGGTATTACATCTAATGGGTGGAAAAATATATGTACCCATTCTAGTTGTGTTTCATCACCCCTGCAATAGTCCAGTGAGCTAGATGCTCATGTGGCTCGTCTTGTCTAGTATACTTTTCTACAAGTCTCGTATTTGTGTACCAAAACCTGAGCCTTATCAATCTTAGATATTCCTTCCAATCTTCTATATTATTTTTCTGTGTGCCCCACCATCTGACAGGTGTATACCACAACGATATATCTAAAGCTTGCAACCCTTCTTCCTCTGCGAAATCTCTTTCAAATTCATCTAAAACGATATTGGCATCCCCTATGCCATTACAGTATGGTAAGTAACGAAAATCTGATGAGATACAATGAATAAAATTTTTTCAGTATATTACAATGTAGTGTAGAGATTTCATGTAACCATTTTTTCCAATGCTCCATTTCCTCGTCATATTCTGAAATGGAGGAACTATACTTCTCCTAGATAATCCTTCCATTTGTAGTGGGATTAATCCAATCTTCATTTCATGCAATGAACTTATAGATGTGCTCAATATTCTCATTTTCATAATCTTCATAGATCGGTTTAGTGTATCGAGCTCCTTTGGAGGGATCTAGGGAAATAAAAACCCTCATTTCATTCTTCTCAAATACCATATTCCATCATTTGAAGTTAATTATAACATCCATATCAAATGGCTAATCAATTCTTAGTAAAGTTGGGTATGGATTACTATCATCGACGATCTTAATGAATTCAAAATCTCCTATTACACTGACTCCGTCAATATCTACAACTACCCCATGTAGTCGACCCATCAAAATAATGTTTTATTGGATCTCCATGCACACTAGATTGGTGAGAATTGTAACTTTGGCTGTCCCATTCGCTTCCATGTCTACTTAGGTAGTAAGTTCACTTATGGTCCTAGATCCAAGATTACTTTATCCATTTCAAATTCTTTGATTTGCGCAGTTAGTCTCATTCCGTGACCTGTTCTCTTTTTGTTTCTGTAGATCTTATTTACTAGATGCTATTATGTTCGAGGATTTTCTTTTCCAGCACAGTTCCCAATTAAATCTTGTAGCCCTTCCACTACTTTCTAATGTCTTAACAAATTGATGTAGATCTGTATAAATGAATTCAAAACAGTGGAATCAAGATTTTTTGTTGTTGTTTCAGGTTGGTTCTTATGTGGAATTAACTGCACTAGTTTTTTTGACATTAAAGCACCTGGATCTAGGAAAATTTTCTTCGCCTCCATGAAAGTTTCCTTTTCTCTCTCCATATTGAACCTAGTGTTATTAATTCTGACTTTCTTAACCCAGGTATCTACCTCAGGTTGTTCTCCTTTTTCTTTTCCAGATTCTTTAGCTACACTACTTCATGTTCTCACCATGTTTATACTAGGATCATCCTCACACGACTCCGATATTATCATTTGCAAGTTCTGTGTAGGTCATTGGTTCTCCTTTTCCTGCATCTTAGCCATTAAAATGGGACAATATTCACTCACATGATCAAATTTTCTAAAATTCTTACAAGATGGACATGTGGGGTTCTGACAGTCTCATGCAAAGTGTCCTTCTTTTCCACACTTATAACAAATGATTTGACCATGTCATTGTCCTTCACCTCCTCCTCGACCACATCCTTGACCCTGGAATTCTACAATGCCTACAAGAAAAACTTGATTTTCTTGTGTGTGGATTTTAGCTTGCATCCTTTACGACATAGTCTACTCCATCATTAAGACGTATCTGCAACAATTACTCTCATTGTGTCCTACTAATCGGAAAAAATTGCGAAACAACTACTTGGGTGTCTGTGCATACTTATGTAATAAATAACAATGATCTATGGGATGCTAACCTATGAATCTACATATGCTACACCATATATTTGATCCAACACCTTGTACTGTACTTAATTTTGGATTTAGAGGATAAGTACCTGCAACCACTAAATCATCAAGATACACAGGACATTGATCTTTATAATGAAATTCGGCCTTACATTTCAAACACCATAATTATGAGCATATTTCTATTCAAACATCTTTTCCCTTACTTATCTCTCGGATCTCCATGTGCAAACTCATGAGCTATGACTGGATTTGTTGGACTCCTACCTACATATCATGGAGTGGAGATGCTTCTAACTTCATTGCGATCTCTAAGGCTTCAGCTTGTGTGTTGCTCTTCTATTGTGATAATGGAAGTCTTAGATGAGGCAACAACACAACGGTGTACCATTCTTTATGTACTTCATCATTAATCTAGAAATTCCATTGACTGATGAGACACTTAAGCCTTTGGTCTAATTCCCATACACTTTTCTTGGGAGCTTTCTTGATTTCCTTCATCTCTATAAATCACTGTGATTGTGACTTTGGATTTTTGAATTCTAAATTCAAAGCTATCTTTGTCTCAACCATCGTAATAGTGGGATTCATCATGCTATATAATTTGTACCAAGATAGCACTCTATCTTGCAGTGTGTGATAAGTTGGGCCTTTTAAATATCATCACCATTAATTTGTTTTTCTTTCCACACAAATTCGGCCACAAACCAAAATTTTTCAGGGTCTTTTGATCACAAACCCCTGAAGAGAGGAATTTTCACTATATTGGCCATATTAAATTACGGATGTGGAGGTGGAGGTTGAGGTGTGGGTGTGTGCGGTGGAGGTGGAGGTGGAGGAGGAGTAGATGGATGGGGAATCCAAGACGTACCCTGATTTATTGACTAAGAGGCTCCTACAAGTGTACTAGGGTTACTCCTATCTTCGTCACTATCTGAATCACCTAATAGAGGACTATAACTCATTTTAGATTTGTATATTTTCCCACTTCAAGTAGTCCTAAGATGGCTTTTATTAAGCATCAATTCACTTGCATACATCCTTTCCACACATTAACATTTTAATCCCGAGCTTTAATTAGAGCAAATACTTACCTCACGGGACTATGAAGAATATTCTCTCTACTTCACTACATGATATTCACATGTCAATTGCAATTTCTATAATGAATCCTCCAAGAATGCTAGGGATCCCAAAGTCTATAGATCATGTGATCTCAGTATCAGTGGCTTTGAGCTTCTTTAATAATTCTAGGGTCCAAAAAATATTCTTATCATGATTCCCATGAGGCTGACTATAAACTAATTTTGCAAGCCACTCATACAATTCATCAACGAAAGAACATAAAAAGATATTGTGTTGTTCTATATAAAGGTACCTCTATAACCAAGATTCAATCGATAAGCATGGATTTATGTTTTCCTGTACTACAAGCTCATGCTCCTTTCACTCAACCCAATTTTGAATTTCCTTCTTAGTCGGATGCCACATCCACATCCATCAAAGAGATCATGGTCCTCACAATAGAACCATTTGTTGGCCTCAGGGGCTTAGACCCAGATTCAAATTTAGGTTGCACTAACCAACAAAACCCTATATTACTGGCCCTTTTTGCAATGACCTATGCAGGGAAGATCACAGTCTCACCCAAGGGAATATGGGGGGATGGTAGGACTAGGTTTCTACACCAAAAAGGTTATGAGTGTTGTTGTAGGGTTTATTCTTATCTAGGGCTCAATCCAACCTTTGTGAATGATTGAATTCATAAACACAGTCATATAACAGTTTCCTTATTTAACAGATTCATAAGTTGTGCATAACTACTCTTATACACATTATTTAGAATGAATAACAATATACAGGTCTTCAAAATGTAATTATATGGAAAATATGATAAAGAGAATAGTTTTCAAATATAAGTACAAAAAATTTAAATAGATAACAAAACACATCTATGCTTGCAAGTATTCTTTTATTACTTCAATTATTTGATAATACACAATTTTTGGCCCTGTGCACATAGTTGCAAATTTACCACTGTCTCTGTGCCCACAGCAGTAGGAGCCTTCCCCTTTGATTGAATATAAAAGATAAAATAATTAACACACAAGTCTCGAAAAGTCACATTCCATATTGTCTCCCTCTAGACAAGCTAAGACGTTCCTTCATATACTTTATCCTATTACAATACCATGGTTCACAAACCATGGCCGCAACTCAAAAAAATACAAAAACTAAGGGGATTTGGCCTTCCTAAAACTTGTTTACTCCTAATGACCTACGCGTTACATGCTTTTCTCCATAAAATATCAAGGATTTTACAAAAATTAGTCAAAATTGGACATAAGGGTCCCCATCCCAAGATTAATCCATAGTCAAACTTGGTCAAATCTGCATAAAGACACTAAAATATCATCAGAGCATAGGTAAAATTTGATATAATATCAATATGGCACATGTTTAAACAATATAGGAATGAAAATTTTCCATTACAATGACTAGCTAGAGTGAGTCATACCTCCATACTGACATGTCTTCATTTTCAATGTTTGAGTTTTGTAAGAGTGCTCTGGAGAGAATAAGGAGAACTTTCTTGAGTGATTATGAGAAATCCAGGTTATGATTTGACATGGCGATAGTTCCAAGTAAATCACCTCATCCTTATCACGCATTTAAATACTTATTTAATTATTTTTCTAGTTGGTTTTGTAGTTTTGAGCAAGCCCTAAGTAGATTGGTTGGTTAACGCGGTCGTCCAACCTATGGGGCGCGTTAAATGCCCTTCCTGTCAAAGGTAAGGGCATGAGCAGACCCTGTGGGATTTGGAGGTTTGTGCTAGCTAGCCAAGTCCAAGATAAAATTGGCTTTCTTGATTTCCTAGGGTTTTGGCTAGCTGAAGACTGATTTAAGGGTTCTGTTGTGCAAGAATTAAGCTTGCAAAATGATTTTATGGAGAGAAAGAGCTCTTAATTTCAAGGAGATACAAATACTAAATTACTCGACTTTTTTGGTAGCTTTCTGAAGGTGGGGGCTATTGAAATATGCCAAAATTGACCTGATAAAGGGTTAGGAGGATCTCCTTAGCTGGATCATCTAATGGTGGGATGAACTATAGGGTGTGTTTCAGATTGAGAACCATGAGATCTCGATTGAAAGAGGAGATATATATATTTTCTCACTAGCTTATCATGTATAGGTTCATGATTAAATGTGAGAAGAGGGACAACTGATCCGAGGACCACTGTGGAGTTGGTCGAAACATACTGTAGTGAAGGCAATCAGCTTGTGAGCAACAAGATTTCTATAGAGCGGATCAGAACAAGACCGATGAGGGATATGCAATGGATGATCATACGCCTAGAAGGGTCTAAGAGACAACATGTGGATACAAAGGCCCAATTTATACTATAATTGGACTGCTTACAACCACAAGTAATCAACTGGTGTGAGGGAGTCCTCCATTAGGTGATAGAAGACTTGAAAGCTTGTAAGACCCAAGCCCAAAGAGAGTTTGTGTATGGTACTTTGATAATGTCCTTTATACTTGAGAGAGTGCCTGTGAAGAGGCCACATATGAGTCTTGGTATAGCTAGTCCCAAGGAGATGCAATAGGAGCGATGGGCATCCCTAGCACCTCATACTGGAGGGGAACTTATTTGACATTATTTTGAGGATGCCTTCTTTCAATGGCTCACTGGCCAAATATTGATGATTGAATATTATCCTTATATAGGCATGAACTACTCAAGGGATCCATAACTGATATTGCCACACAAAACTCAGTGGGGGACACAAAGTAACAAGATTGAACAAAGTGCCAAGACTATTTTTTTTCTTTTTAAGTTTATTCAATTTTTTTTGTTTTTTGTTTTGTTTTATGGGTGAAAATGTTTTGACATGAAGCTTTTTCTTGACACAGATCTAGTGCTAGTATGTCCTATGAGTATGCCTTTCCATGGTAGGTGAGGTGAGAAGCTACCTTGGGCTAAAGTAGTAGAAGAGGATGCTTTAGGAACCTTGAAGGTTTGAGCATGGGTGTGCCACTTGTTCCCATGAGAGAGATACCGGTCCATATGTATTGACACACAATGGGTGTGATAGACAGGTTTTTGGTGCCTCTTAGGAGGTTAGCTAGAGAAATCATTTGTTACCATGAACAACAGTCTCAAAAGGAGTAGTGTATGGCCAACGAGTGTCATAGTGAGGCTTTAGCAGAGCTATTTGGTAATTAAAAAATGCAAGTTTTGGGAATTTTTGACGTAAAAATACTAGGTTCGATATATATATATATATATATATATATATATATATATATATATATATATATATATATATATATATATATATATATATATATATATATAGATATAGATATTTTTTGGTGACTAATGGTGTATGTGTTTGCTTTGATTTTTTGTAATTTTTTAACTATGAAAATTTTACATT
This sequence comes from Pinus taeda, assembly GCA_000404065.3. Taxonomy (NCBI): domain Eukaryota; kingdom Viridiplantae; phylum Streptophyta; class Pinopsida; order Pinales; family Pinaceae; genus Pinus; species Pinus taeda. The sequence goes on along the minus strand of APFE030669203.1, from coordinate 168,121 downwards.
CATACATGTAACTATAAAGAATGGGATAGATGCCAATCCAATACATAATTTTCAAATGAATCAACTAATGCATTAGATTCTCTAGGAATTTTCTCTTAAGTAATAAACTCAAATTGACATTCCAAAAGTCGTATGCTTAAAAAGTAACGTAACAATATTGGATTGCCATAGTCAATTTCACAACAACTAGCTGAGAGTCTAACGTGACCACCAAATTGGAGATGTCCTGAGATGATGCTTCAGTAAGGAGTTTAATAATGGACATGTACTTGGAAATATTGCTGGTGGCAGAACCAAGAAAAAATCACCTAGAACTAAGTAGTTTTGACTTAGGTGTGTAAAGGACCCAAGAAGCTCATGCAATGTGCCATGTGTGACTACTAGGACCTTCCACATTTCCAATGTATGGTAAGGGTGATGAAGACATTTTTGCAGTGAGAGACATGTATGAGACAAATACCCAAAAAATTGAATAAATCTAGACACATGAATAGAAGAAAAAATTATATACATAAAATTACAAGGAAGATGCCCAGTAAAATACTAGGAACCCTAAAGTGGGGCTTGGTGAGTTTCATTCCATCGGAATCCTAAAGTTCATAAGCTACTTTGTAAGGACCTTAGTAATCACATATGCACTGACCCATAATGGTTGAAGTGTTCCTACCCCCAAGAGATCATGATTTTGATTGTAAAGTAGAAATGAGGTCACCCTCTCAGTAAGATCGAGGCTTAACATTTTTGTCATATTGGGCTTTGACTGAATGCTTATCGGCTTTGAGAACCAGCATGGCATCTCGAAGAGTCTCATCCAGCTGATTGAGTGATAGCAGGCACTATTATTCAATAGTACTATTGGACAAGAGTTCAACATCTAATTTTACAGAGGGAATCTGGAACTTGATAAGAAGAACTACTTCCAGGTCATATGCAAGTTGAAATGGTGTAAAGTCTATCATAGCTTTATAAATATTGATCTCATGCTTGAATGTAGAAAGATATATGGCAATAATTTCCTTGTAATACCAATGGAAAACATTACAGAAGTCCCTAAAATGGTAGGTGAACTCAATTTCCTTGGGATTGATGTTAGCTTCATTCTAAATGTTTTCCACGATTCCTGTTTTGACTGAGATATCGATTAGCATTGTTTTCGAAATATTTCCCTAGTTCCTTTCCAAATCTATAGTGTTGATAGTCATATAAGTCGAGTGAACATTCTCAGGTTTTCCATAAGGTAGGATTTGTACAGATGTCAGGTCCAAATCAGATATCAAAGCATGATGATGAGAAGTTTCCTAAGGTGGGTCCTCTAAAGACAATATCCCTCGAATATCTTCATCCACAGGTACGATTTCATTGAGGATATTGTTATAAGGAGTTGTTATGGGAGAGGAAGCGGTAAGATTGGTTGTAACCAAAGCAATGAAAGAATCAAATGCACATTGAATGGCTTGATAAGAAAAATCAGCTAGTGAATGCATATTTATTCTCCATAAGAGTCATGTCTGAAGTGTTCAGGAGGATCTAAGGATCGGTTGGGACATGAGTAATGGTGGAGACCATAGAAATTGTTTGTGTAACCTTGAGTGAAGGGATAGGAAAGAAACCTAACAGGGAGAACCCTTTAGAAGACCGTACGAACACTAACATAAGAGTCAGTTATGCTACACACTAAGGGCACAGTGGCACTAGGTAACAGGTCGTAATCCGGGGGTATAGAAGAATAGCTAGTGCATAGTGACTATTTTCCCATCTAATGGAAGGAGGATGAGTCAGAAGACCAAAGAAGCAATGGAAGTCATGGCATATGTCCAACTCCATCCCAAACGAAGAATATAGTCGAGATGAAAATTTACAAATTCAATGTCCACTGTTAACATTTTTGAACTCACAGTGATGGGGTTGCTGGAAAGGTATCCTTTTGGGATGAACATGTGGCCATCAAATTCTTTAAGGGAATTTGATGACAGTGGGAGGGTTGGAGAACCTATGGTGAGCCAACAATAATTAGACATGATGCATGTTGAAGCACCTTCATCAATGACCGTTCTATGGATAGCTTTTCCTTTTGAAATAAACGACACCTGAAATGAAAGTTGGTGGCAAAGGCAAGGCTTAATTTTATCCAGGTAGAAAATTACTAGCATGGAATCTTAAGGGTCCATTACACCAATGGACGAAAGAAAATGTTTCCATTGTGCTAGATAGTTTTGCAATACTTCGAGTGCATACATGGCTGATTATGCTTGCGCCAAATATTCTACAATACTATAGTTCTGGGTATCACATGCAGAGGTGTCCTGTTTCATTAAACAAAGTGACCCTTTGGCGGGGCAGATTACAAGATCAACAAAAATACTTTCGATATAAACATCGTTAGGCAATAGTGGATTTGAACTCAAGGCACCATTGAGATCGTTAGCCACTGGAGTTCCATAATTTTTGGCTCACGTTTGAAGATAAAAAATTTCAAAGATGTAAATGGTTGACGATCCTTCACCAGAGAAAGGATGATTTGACCTATTGTTTCGATGGGATCGAAATAAGATATTGCTACTGTTGAGTAGGGAAAGGGTTGTTTATGATCGTTGGGGCCTGCCTAGTGTCCTTTTCAGAAAGAATATCTATGCATTCTTGAATATGAGGACTTTTATGTGTCATCTGGTACTCCATACATATTTTTCAAGGGAACTTGACCATTTTTTATTTCCCACTGTCGGATTTGGCAGTAACTTTTTGTTTGGGATTATGTTGCATAGCAAGTGGCTCTTCAGAAGGAGAGGTATTTTTCTTGTTCATCTTGTTCTTGTTGTTGGGTTTCCTATGGACTACACAAAGTTTATCACAATGGTTAGAAGATCATTTGATTGGGTAGAAGGAGTGGTATCGACAGATAAATAGGAAATGTTCCAAATGAGTTGTTTTATAGCAACCCCAAAGGTAGCACCAACGAGACTGTCAACGTGGGCAGCAAGTTGATGAGTATAGGGAGCATTGGAAGTTCAGGGACCATGACAAATGGATTTGTCTGCCATCACTGCACCACCTAAGGTAATGTCCTTGGAAATTTGAGGAAGAAGTGATTTGGAGAACTAATCTGCTAACAAGTAATCCAGAATGGGATCTTTGACAAGCGTCCACCTATGTCTCCATTCGTGGATATGATCTAAAATGTGGGTGGACATATCTTGGCATAAGGTAGTAGGGAGTTTTGTTATGGTTTTGTATTAGATAGGAAGTTGAAAGTTCTTTAAAAATTCCATTTTGAGGGAACCAAAGGTATTCACTGACGCACATGGTAACTCAATATACCACTTCGTAGCATTAGCAGTAAGGGTACGAGGCAAGAGTCTAAGCTGGATACCGTTATCCACCATGGATTTTGATACACAACACAGATGGTAGGTGGTGACATGTATGGCTAGATCATCCTCTTGTCTTCCTTCAAACTTCGAGATGTCGGTAGGTATCTTATGCAGGATTGGTGACTAATGCAAGTTATGATAGATGGGGTCATTAGTCGGTTTATAAGGTTCGGGATATCAACTGTTTCTAGAAAAGGAAAAGGGTTAGGTTCCCCCGAGTATGACTAGGGTGATGCAAAATGACTTGAAGGACCTGTTAGGTTCCTATACCAATAACAATCATAATTTTGAATGACTAATGTTAAGCCTTGTAATATTGTACATACGTTTGTTTTCTGCAAATGTTTTCCGTATTATAAAAAAATAAAAAATGTAAAGAGGGTATGTCTTGAAAGAAAATCAAAGGAAAAAATAATAAGAGAAGGTAAAAAAAATGAAAATATATGAACTCCAAAAACAAAGAGACCATGAAAGTATGCAAGTCTAAATGCCACTACTATTTACTATTGCATAATAATGATTGTGTGAAACTTGTTATTCCTGCCACAATCCATGGTAATCAAACTATTAAATCTTGGTTATTCCATGCTTTGAATTTTATGTTTATAGATTAGAGAATAAAATCTCACCAAACAATTTAATCTTGCTAGATCATAGTTAGGTAGAAAGAATAGAAGGAGTTCATCAACATAATCTGATCCTTTGGATGATATAAGGTTAGAAATAGATAGATTACTTTTCAAAAGAAAAATAGATGAATAAGGGTTCGCTAGCCTAAATTCACCCAAAGAAATGAAGAAAATATGTTAGAGGTAAGAAATGGGTAAGTAGAAGAAAGGTTGTTGAACTACAAAGTTAATTGGATCAAAGCACATGCATCATGCTTTGATACACATCTTTCAACATGTATGGTCAACTATGAAGGCAAAGAGAAAGGTTTACAAGTTCATATGATTAACTCCCCCTCATCCACTTTCCCCTTTACTTACTAATTTCCTATCCACAAGTATGTTGTAAGTACTTTTAATCCTACAAGTCAAAGAGGCTCAGAGCAGTTCTCTGACTTTTGGAGGGATCGAAACCTCAACTTAATGAATTATGGACACAAGTGATAGAATCCCCTTCATAAGATCCATTTCCCCTCATCACCCTAAGAAAATCCCTTTTCCTAAGGTTTCAACTCAATTTACTTAGGAAAAGTGAAAACCCCCCATGTAAATCCCTTTTCACTCAAAAAACCCACAAAAGGATTTGTATCCTATGTATTGAGTGAATATAAAGCAAAGTGCAAAAATACATAACTTTAACCTTATAATTAGCAAAAAACCCACTTTGCTCATTCCATATTAATTATTAATGTTACTATATAAATCCCGATATAACCCTTTTTCCCGTATATAAACTAAATCCCTAATTCAACACTCCAACCCTTAGTTTTAACAAAAACTATAGAAATTACCCATATCCTGATACAACTTTACTTTATTTACCTAATGATGGTAAACCTAAGTTAATCCCGTCATTAACCTCACCCAACTCCCTAATCCCATGATTAATCCTTGCCCAATCGCTTAACCTAAGATTAATCCCTAAACTAATCTCAAACCGCTGTGATTAAAACCCTTGACCCCCCTTCAACTCCCATTCGTTTCCTCTGTAGAGCTCTTTCGCCCGACTACCGTCACATCACAATCACCCAAATCCAATGGCCCAAAGCCATATCAGCTACACATGATACCCGACCTTTACCCACCTGATAAGGTAGTTTTCCCTGACCCCACGATGGCTATGTGTCAAGCTACGACACATATCAGGTGACCCCTCCTAAAAACTGCCCACACCACAAAATTAGTACGATGACCCTTAAAAATGCCTCCCCATCGACACAATAAATGACCTATCCTCTGTAAATATGAACTTTTGCGCCATTTCCAAAAATTTACTCGTTAGAATTTAAACCCCAAAAACTTTGTTTTCATGCCTTTCTCCCATTTAACGGTGTAAACCCATAAAACCCTTCAGCACCACCCATAACCTATGCAACACAATTCCACCTCCGTTCATGTCAAAAACACTGCCACGACCCCTTCCCCAGGCATCTCTGTGCCAAAAATCCATCGAAGTGCCTTTCGAGCCGTTCGATATTTTCTTAATCATTGTTGAATTTTACAAGTAATTAGCCGAAGACTAGAGCTTGGATAAATAGTTCTGATACTAGTTGTAGAACCTGTTTAATCCAAGATTTGACCAGAAACCTGTTAAAATCCTATATTAAGAAGAAGAAGACTGTTAGGCCCCTATACTACTAGTGTAATCCCTTATTGTTATTAGTACAACCCACTTATTATATTGATGTACCCATGTAGTGCCCATATTGTTACTATTGTGCCCCATAGGAGCCCACTATTGTTATTATTGTGCCCTTACATTATTATTGTTATGTCGGCTTTGATTATGTTATGACTCCTTAGACTCCTATATATAAAAAGGAGGTATTTTCATTTGTATCATAAAATAATTGTTCATTTATGTAATGTAAAGGAGGTTGCCCCCTCGAAGAGGCTGGATTTTAAGGCGTTGATCTATATTTTCTATTTTTTTCTTGAGCTGGTTTCATAACATTTGGTATCAGAGCTTTGGATTCTAGGTTTTTGCTGCTCCGAACAGGTCATCGTGGAATTTTCGCTATAACGTTCTTTCTGCGACGTTTCAGAAGCTAAAAAAAAGCCCATTTGAGAAGACATCGCGTTGAATCTTGGTTCTGAATTTCAGAGATTTTTGCGCTATATTTTTGGAGGTATGATCTGAGGAAGTTGGTATTTTTGCAGACTCCTAAATTACATTCCAAATAGGTGACCTGGGGAAAATCATCATAACTTTTTCGCTGAGCATTGGATTGAAATTTTGTAAGAAGGTGTAGAAAGAGGATGGCCTGTAGTTTCTTGTATATATTTTTCAAAGCCAAAGGTCGAAATAGTGACTCGTGGCATGTCATACAAGTTCACTCTACTGAACTAGTCTATAATCAGGTGACTATGGGAGATTTCACATAAATCTTCCTTGGAGAATCCAATTTGGATCAGACTGGTGGCATTGGAAAGAGGACATAGAGGGCTACCATAGGTTGCAATTTCAAAACTGGATGATATGAAAGTACATAGATACATCAGAGGCAACATCGAGCTCCTACAAGTGAGAAAAAGGTGTGTAGATTCTTTTAAATTTTTGCTTAAGATTGGTTTGAAAATTTATTTTGAAGGAATTCAAAGGGCTAGTAGAGCATTATTATCAGTAACTGATGCCCCGAGGAAAGAAAATGCAAACACCTAGTAAGGAACCTGAAAGCTCTAGCATGACTCATGAAGAAGAGGAAGAAATGCTACATGATATATCAAATTACAAGAACAAGTGCAACAAGTGTCACTTGCACAAAAAGCAACAGAATCTAAGATGGATGGTTTAAGGAAAGATGTAGAAGCTAAGATAGATGGTTTAAAGAAAGGTGTAGAAGCTAAGATGGATTATTTAAAGAAAGGCATAGAAGCTAAGCTGGATGGCATGGAAGCTAAGATGAATGGCATGGGCACTAAAATTGATGGCATGGATGATAAGATGGAAGAATTGAAGATAAATATGAATAAGTTGCTACAAGAAATGGTCACTAATGATGGAAGGGTACTAAAGGAAACTCATGATGAGAACAAAAGAAATGTTAATCACGATTCCATAGACTCTAATGTTGGATCGAAGACACACCATATTCCAAAAATCGATATGAGGAAGTTTGATGGCAAGGATCCCGCAACATTGATATTACAGATGGAGCAATTTTTCGATCTCAATAATGTGCAAAACACACAAAAGGTACATATGGCAACTTTATATTTGGAACCAAATCAGTTTGTATGGTATCAATGGCCTTGCTCTCGTAAACAATTTATCACTTGGGCAATTTTTACAGAAGAATTGATAGCACATTATGAGGATACAAAAAGCAACACTTATTTTAGCCAATTGATAAATCTCAAACAAAAGGGTTCAATAATGGAGCACATTGAGTTCCAAAAATTGAACATAAGGGTAAAAGATATTCCAGAGGAGCATAGGATTGATGTGTTCATAGGGTCTTTAAAGGATAATATCCAACATGATGTTCGACTTTGGGAACCTGATTCATAGAGAAGGCATTCAGGTTAGCAAGAAAAATGGAAATCAAAATTATGGCAACCAAGAAGCATACCACTCACAACTATAAAGATGGAAGTTTGTTTCCCCTAGCCTTCTACAACCTATAAGGTTGACACCCACAACAATTGGAAGAAAAAAGAGAAAAAGGGCTTTGTTACAATTGTGATAGCAAATGCACTAAAGGTCATAAGTGTGCTGAGAAGAAATTATTTTACATAGGATATGAAGAGGAGGAAGAAAAGGATCAAGAAACATCAAAAGAAGAGGATATATGCCAGGACCCCACCCCAGAGAAAGAAGAAATGAATCAAACCATATCTTGTAAATAATTGGAAAGAATTATCACTCTTCAAACTCTCAATATAGAAGGACATATCAAGAAGAAAAAGGTGCAAGAAGTGAAATATCACATCGAGAAAGAAGAAATGAATCCAACCATATCTTGTAATTCATTGGTCGAAATTACTCCTCAAACTATTAAGATAGAAGGACATATCAAGAAGAAAAATGTTCAAGAATTGAAAGATCACATCGAGCATCAAGAAATGAATCCGACCATATCTTGTAAAGGATTAGAAGAAATTACCACTCAAACTTTAGAGATAGAAGGACATATCAAGGGAAAGTTTTTACACAAAGCTATTTATGAGAAGGAAATGTTGGCAAGACTACATGCATTTAAGAAATGGCGACCCTCCCTAATGGGAAGACTCTTCAAGATAAAAATGGATCATGATAGTCTTAAATACTTTTTAGAACAACTATTATCTTTAGAAGAACATAAAAAATGTGTCCCAAATATGTTGGGTTATGACTTTGACATCATCTATAAAAAATGGAAGCAAAATTTTGTTGCAGATGCACTCTCAAGAAAGGATGAGGATGTGGAAGCATTGTTTTGTGCTATTTCTATTATCTAACCAGATTGGATAAATGAAGCAAGAGATTAGTGGAAGAAGGATGAAGAAGTATGGCCACTTATTCAAAAGTTGCAAAAGATCCCAATTCAAGCAATATTGCTAGAAATTGAAGAGGAAGGAAAAATCATATTGGAACCTGGAGCAGTCACAGAAATAAGAACCCGATAGCTACGCAATTGATTAATTTCAGAGTATCTCATCAAGTGGAAGAACTTACCTGCTGAAGATTCCACATGGGAGGACAAGAATTTTATACAGAAGCATCAAGAACTACTCAAGCGTTGAGGACAACACTTTTTGAAGGAGAGGGGCATGTTAGGCCCCTATACTACTAGTGTAATCCCTTATTGTTATTAGTACAACCCACTTCTTATATTGATGTACCCATGTAGTGCCCATATTGTTACTATTGTGCCCCATAGAAGCCCACTATTTTATTATTGTGGCCTTACATTATTATTGTTATGTCAGCTCTGATTATGTTATGACTCCTTAGACTCCTATATATAGAAAGGAGGTCTTTTCATTTGTATCATAAAATAATTGTTCATTTATGTAATGTAAAGGAGGTTTCCCCCTCAAAGAGGCTGAATTTTAAGGCGCTGATCTATCTTTTCTATCTTTTTCTTGAGTTGGTTTCATAACAAAGACCTATTATACAAGAAACAAAAGATGAAGACAGTCACATGCAGAGCTGAGAAGAAATCACATATAGAGCATGGATAGTTAAAACAGAGGAGCAAGACTGAAGATGCAGTTAGAAGACAAAAGATGAAACATTCAGAGACTTTATCAAATATCGACTTCCCAATGTTGATACACAAAAAAACAAAAGAAATTATTGTTGAAACATATAGTAAAGGGTTAAATTGAACAGTAAAAGGGAGAAACAGAATGAAGGATAAAGATAGGTCATCAGATTGAAAGAGTATCGATGACAGAGAGTATCATATGAAGATCGAAGTAAATAAAACCTCCAGCATAATGATTCAAAAAACAAAGAGCATAAAGAGCTAAAATAAAATGATAACAACTAGTGATACCGCAATAAGAGGGACAACATGAAAGCAGTTCATTAGCTGCCTCTATCTTCATGCGAGAAGATATTTTTATTTCCTAGATTAAATCTCAAGTCAATTTGAGATATTTGTAATAAAACCTTAGTATAAATACATCATGATTCGAAGTATGTAATGTGGATTCTTAAACATTTCTATATACTTCTTGATCGAAATACTGTAAAGCCATTGGAGCATTGACTAAGCCAACAAGCTGTATTGATGACTAAAAACTAGATATTTCAAAGGATTCATGTGTAGAGTGAAGTGCAGACAAGTATTTTCTCACATTGTTGTTATATCTTAAAGTTTTTCCATATTGTTTATCTAAATTTGAATGGCATAACTGGAATATTGCATCAGAATTTGTTTAATTACACTCCGCTATAACGGTTAGGCAAATACATGTTTTCTACTAATAATCTAAGCTAAGGAATTCTTAATTGATCCTTAGTTTAGGTTGTTTCTTTGTAATCTATAGCAAAGGATTATTAATTTCTCTTTGTTTCCGATTACCCTTTTTTCCTCGTCTCAATCTTGGTCTGAGAATTCTTAATTGCTCTCTCACCCTAGTTAAAACCTTTTCCAACCCTCTGGCCTAACACTCGACTTCGCTATCTTACCCTTTGAACATTCCCTTTAATGAGTTGATACACTCCTGCTGCTCTTTTGTTGACTCCATAGCCCAATGGAATAGAGACATCATCCTATCCATTTGTTTAAAGATCCCCACCATCCAATCTTCAATACAAATCAAAAACTCCCTGAACCTTAATAACTAGCTTAAAATTACAATAAAACAATGCTAAATCATATAGAGAGAGCCCTCTCTGGACTTAGGTTGGCTAGACCCTATGCCCAAAAGTTGGTTCATGGTTACCTCGGTCATTTTCTTTCTTCTAATAGCTTGTAGAGAAAGTTATGAGTGATAACATAGTGGCGACTCCACTAGGGACTAGCAACTCCTTATTCCTAATAAAGCTCTAAGAAAATTTTAATTATATATTTTGAGCCTCTTAAAGTCATTTGTTAGAATTTATATTGAAAAATATTACAAAAATAATTAAAAATTTTGAAATTCTAGCGTCTAGGAAGACTCCTTTTACTAGGGTTAATCCAGATCCCAATCCTCCCCTAGTAGTTGATAATCCCAATCTCATTTCAAGAAAATCCAGAAAAGAAGAAAGTTCAGTTAGTCAAACACCTTTAGTTAAAGCTAATTCATGTCTTGATGAGTGGTTATTTTTAGAAGATCTTCCTTTTGATGAGCAATTTGGTCTTTCATTATTTAAAACAAAGTCTAAAAGTGAAATATATAAAACTGTTCTAGATATTGATTTCACTACAGACCTTGAACTCCAACAGGCCAATAGATCAATTCATGAGTGTATTCTGAAATATCCACAATCATCCAGTAATACCACTGCTACCCTTGAGTTTTCTGAACAGTTCTCCACTCCATTGAGTTCACCATTTTTCCCTTCGAATTCAATACCTTCTGAACTCCATTCTGCACCACCATTTATACCTTCACTCCCTCAGTAGCCTAGCATTACTCATTCACCCCTACTAGTCATGGTTCTTCATCCACTACTGCATTAATCCCAAGTATATCAACCCCACATCTTATCCCCTGCCAACCAACAACAATGGCAAACATAGATGCTTGTCTTGTTTTACTTGCCCAACTTCATGTTATGCCTACAGATTATCAGAGTAAGATTCCCTTATTTGATTCTATTGGTCAGTAGAGTGCCCAACAACATGTAAACAAGATGTCTAACTTCTTTGAACTACATGAATTAGATGAATCTGATCTCTAGATGACACCCTTTTCCCATTCTTTGATTGGTTATGTGAAGAAGTGGTTTAAAGCCTTTCCTACAAGCCATATAGTAGACCTAGAAAATTTCCAAAGGTTGTTTATTGATAGGTGGAAAAAGAAAAAGAATCCCTTACAAATCCTTTCAAAATATGAGAGTATTAAGAGAGTACCTGATGAAACTTTTCAATATTACTGCACTAGATTCAATAATATATATAATGCAATCCCAATTAACCTTAGACCCCCACCTGACTTAGCATTACTAAAGCTCCCTGATGGTTTTGATACTGATAGGTCTTACCAACTTAGGGAAAGAAAACCCCCAACATTAGAACAAATGAAAAGTGTAGTTGTTAGTGTAGAGGCTAATTTGTTAGCTAAAAGTGCTCGAGTTAGAAATGGAAAGAGAAATGCTAAGGAAGAAACTTCACCATCTGATCTTAAAATAGATAACTTGGCCAAAAACATGGAAAGACTAATGGAAAGAATAGGTAATATGGAAAGGAATGTTGGCATTATGGCTAAAGTGTTTTCCTTGATGGCAACCCATACAGGTGATGGATCACTGTCAACAGGTCAGTTGCAAACACTGATGAACAGCTCTCAAATATTGAAGAAAATAAGGAGTACGCAGGCACACTGTTCAAAAGGTGCGTACACGTAGGCATGTCTTATATAAAGTGTGTACATACCCGCAGGATACCCATTCATTGGGTGCG
>APFE030669203.1:129290-139329 GCA_000404065.3 Pinus taeda | reverse complement strand
TATATATACATATCATATTATTGATAAAATCGCCTTCCATTTTTCCTATATACCATGGAGATTCGCCCATTTATTATACATGTAAATTTAGGGGGGTTCTTAAAATTTTCCCTGGCTCCGAGTGGAAACTATATTTCCATATAACAAAATGGCAACTCCATTGGGGAGCGAATAGATTGTTTTCTAGTCTATATTTGTTTGTTTTATAAACTTACAGACGAAGCCTGAAGTCAAGCCAGTTAGCGTTCGAACTGCATTTTCTATGAAAGTGAAAAGTAGATCAATGCTGCTTAAGTCTATGTCTGAGTTTTTTTTATAAATTGAACAATTGATCTACAAACACTCTAATTACCCTAGTCGTGGCTCTAGTAACCTCATTAGATCAGCCCATGTGATTTATATTTACTGAACATCACTTGATCGGCCTAAATCCTTGAACTGAGCTGAAACTGTGACCAAAGACCAAGTAAAAGTCTTGCACTGGTACCGTCACACCCTCTCTTCAAGGAAGTCTATATGCATTACACCTCCCATGTGCAGTAGGTGGGATGCATACTGGTTTCCCTGTGTAACAGGTGCGATATCAGAAAAGGGTAATTTTGCCTTCAGACTTTGGTTTTTCTTCACTCTCTTCAGCTCTATTCAGGAGTTTTGTTGTCTGTGATCAGTATACCTCCAAGGAAACCCCATTCCTTTTCATCATTCCACCTCCATTGTGCAAAGAACTGTAAATGTTTTTATGTATTGTGCACCATTTTTAGTTCTATTTTACAAAGAAGTAGCGTAATCAGACTGTCGTTTCTTGATTTGGAAGTGTCGGAGGTGTCGTTTTCAGTCATAGAAGAGAATCCTATTGTTCTTGATGGTCGATTATATTGTTACTATTGTATTTGATTTGAATTAGTAGTTTTTCAAGTGTGAAAAACAATTTTCAATTCGAAATTGCAAAGTGTCGTTGTTATCTTCCTTTCGTTTTGAAGAGAAATTTGTTAGTATTGTCACTTTGAAAAGATAATTAAAATTTGTACATAGCATTCTTCTTGTCATTCACACATTAAGAAGGCTGAAAACAAATACATGCATTTGCATTTGCATTTAGACTGCTTGTTGATTTGATTTAGGACAGTGCATATAGTGTGTGCTCTGTGCTCTATGTTGAAAGAACCTCATTTCTCTTTCCTTAGTAGCTAGGATTTTCATTGCAAAAGGAGATTAAACAATTGTTTATCATCTTAGATTGCATTTTAGGAATTATATATCTACATCACGCGGTGAACCTGAAAGGAAAATTCTTAAGCAAGATCAACTATAAAATAAATTCAATGAACATAAAAATGTTTTGGAACCTAATGCACAACATTTAGAAGTCTAAGCTAAAGACGTATTCCAGCGTCGTAAAGCTTGGTAACTATCGCTTTCGTTGCTGGTTGGGTGATTCCTCCTCTTTGAGACGACAAGTGCTAGTACGGACGTGCTCCCATGTACCGTCGAGTATATATTAGGAGACCACAATAGGCTATATCCTTTATCCTTACGAAGGCGTGCCTGCCGCCCTATCGATCGTAATGCACTGAACACAACATTCGGGAAAATTGACCGCCGTACCGTACAAAAGTATTCTGCAATTTTGTGATTGGTTTGGTAATCCCTCTATCTAGATTTCCATAGTAGTCTCTTTCGTTCCTTTTCAGACTCCTTAAAGGAAAAGGTCACTTCAAGCTCATTAAAAATCGAAGGCGACTAGAGTCATCTTTTGTTCTTTCTCGAGTATTAAAAATTGAAAAAACAAGTTGTGTCAAAGTGTCTTAAATTTATTTTAATTGGAATAACATCACTGTTCCCTCGTTGGTCTTAGAAGTTAGTCTCCCTTCATCGCAAGTTCCTCTAGAATCGCTAGGAAATCTTTTGGATAGACTAGATATGTATGTCCATGACTGTGTCATCTAACGTAGCAGCAGTAGAACCTCCTGTTGCTACTCCAACAAGTTTTCCTGGTGTACCATCTATCCTGGCAAGTTATCAACAACAATCCGAAGTCCAATCAGGGACTGTTTCGACGACATGGTTAGTTCCTATTTCTTCATCCAGATTCTCATCTAGTATTTCTAATGTTGAAACTCAACGAATTGATCCAGTGTGTCTTCAAAGGCCAATCTACCCTTTAAGTACTGGATTGCCACCATATGGGGGGTAGTATGCCTTTTCATTATTCCCTCCTGGAGAACAACCATATGGGAGTTTACAACAGAGTTTAGGTCAAACTGGAATTACATCCAGCGGTTGGGTACCAATACTGCCTCAGCAACCAAGGGTTGTCTATTCAATGCAACTAGTCCACCTTGTGTCAAATATTCCCACTATACCTACTATGGTGACTGTATCACAAGTACAAGCGCTACTTGTTGTATGTCAACCCCAAGTTTCTCAAGTTACAATACAACAGCCTCTCGTCTCAGCAATTCAATCACAACCTCAGGTTAGTGCCTCCTTATCTAGAGTGAATCACGCTCAAACAGGTATTATGACTCCTCATCTTGGTCAATCATCGAGTATTGGACAACAGTAAATGGTCCAACAACCATGGCTGGTTTAATATCAACAACCGCAATTCCAGCAATCATATCAAGGACCTGAGAAACAAATATTTGTAAGTAATGGGAAACCGCATTTCCAAAGCGGTTATAGACAACCATACTATAATGGTTATGCCCATCAACCTTATCAAAGTTACCAGCATCAAATACATCACGCTGGTATGCAAAGACCCATTGCTCAGGAGATTCCATCTTATCTTGGGTATGCGTCGCTTAACTTGAATCAACAGTTTCCCTTTGTAGCAACTCTAGAATTACTAGATCTAAACCGGTTGACGAATGATGCAATTGCTTATGCCCCTTGGTGGCTAGCGATTCCTCATAAACTTTCGTCATATATTCCTAAATTTAATGGAAATCTAGGTGAAGATCCGTTGAATCATGTGATGACTTTTCATCTGTGGTGTTCATCAAACACTCTCAATGATGATTCGATTAGGCTTCGCCTTTTTCAGCGAACGTTAACTTGTCAAGTAGCAAAATGGTATATTGAATTGCTTAGAGCTTCGTTTGATAACTTCAGTACCCTAGCCACAACCTTTTTAACCCATTTTCAGTTACCCATAAGGTACAAAATGGGAATAGAGCTTCTTACCAATTTCAAACAAATGACGGCCACTCACATGTCCGATCATATTCATGAGTGGCAACATCATCGTAGAATGGTAAAAACATATGTTCCTGATCAGTTATTGGTTGAATGGTTTATTAAGTCATTGTTACCTTCTATTACAGAAGATGTGGCAAAGTGAGGAGTCGTCACTGAAGAGAAATTTATTGCTTGTGCACAATATCTAGAGTTGATCGATACATAGTCTGGCACGCTTTATGATAAAATCCCTGATGCTCCTAGACCGGAATTTTCCATTCCTCCCTGTCCTAAATCAAACAAAGATTCTCATGCCGGTGATGGCGTGATAGGTACGACTAGCACGAAAACCATAAAGGCTACGTCAAAAAAGGCCCGTACATTTTCAAGTCAAAATGCAAATGAAGAACTTCTCGCCTCGGAGGTAAATGGCGTGTCTGCTGACAAAGGAAACAACCAAAACAACCAGGGGGCAAGAATAAAAGGAAAAGGAAAAAGAAGAAACAGGGGGAGTCGTCTCCTAAAAAATATTCTACAAACCCTTCTGGGCAAAGGAAACCCCCTGCGGGTTGTCAGATATGCGATGAGGATCATCGGACAAGAGATTGTCCACATAAAGATGAAGTTAAGAAACTCTTTAAGAGTTCAAAAACCTTAGTGGTATTAACTGATCCGTTTCCAAACCCAGGAACAAATGTGGTTGCTAGTGATAATACTTCCCTGTCCCGAGTGCTTATGCTATCCATTTCGAAGCACAAAAATGATGCTTTGATATCAACAAGGAACAAAGATTATGAGAATCCACAACTGTCGAAAAACAAGGCTAATGATGAACCTAGTAGTTCGACAACAACTTCAACCGAAGTTGTGACACCCACCATTCCTGAGCTAATGATAAAACTGCCAAAGGGAGTAGTACAAAAATTTACATTTAATCCTTGTGCTAGAGAAGCACAACATTATAATATAGTGGAGGATCTGGCCCAATCGCCATCCGCTATGTCGACACTTGAGGTACTACAAAATTTCCCCTCCCAAAGGCAGGCTTTATTGTCAGTGATAGGTGGGATTGACCCAACAGATTCCAATCTTGTGTCCTTTAATCACAAAGGATATGATCCTCAGTTACCAGCTCAAGTAGCTTTCCTTATTCAAGTGAAAGCCCTCAACAAAACTGTTCATCAAACAATTATTGATGAGGGGGCATCTACATGTATTATGTCGATGAGTTGCTAGAAAACTTTAGGATCTCCACCCTTGTCAAGATTGTCGACAACATTAAAAACATTTGATGGACAAACATACACCCCATATAGGATATTAAGTAACTTGCAAGTCAAACTGGGGGAAAAAACAGTAGAAATTTATGTTGAAGTTATGGATGGAAACCTCGATTACAACATCCTACTGGGAAGGCCCTGGATATATGCTATGGCTGCCATTGTGTCGACCTACTTCAGGAAGGTTTCATTTCCCTTCCAAGAAGGAATTATGGTTGTCGACCAACAAAATTTTCTCCCCAATAGTTCACAAGTTATGGGAAGCATTCCGATGATCCACGGAAGGTCTCAATCGCTTCAAAATATCAGAGTAGGCCTACTAAAAGACCCTACATTTATGGGTACTTTTGCCCTACCGCCTCCAAAAAATCTGGCAGAAGTAGCCACGGTGGGAAGATGCAACATGATATCTTCTAGATTCAGAAGATTATTGAACATTTTGTCAGCATGGATCATCGGCCTAATAGAAATATTGTAGCAATCAATTTTCTTGGCATGGGGGGCAAACCCGAATCAATACTCATAGATTGTTTGGATAAATAGGTCTAAGGAATATGGCACCTCTTCAAATCCTTGGTCATATGTACACTCTACAGATGAAGGAATCATTCAGTCAATGATGATAGAAGAGGCACCATGGGAAGATTACCACCATCATTCCCATCTTCCGGATTACAACGAAGATTATTCCAACGACCTTAATCATCCTTCAGTTTTTGATTTTCTATCAAATACTATAAATATAGTGGACTCCAAGGACAATTCTTATCTCATGTCGACCTCGTTAAAAAATGAAACAAGGAGTCATGAGGATAGTTCTCTTACTATGTCAACCTTATTAAAAAATGAAACAACTCCCTTTCCAAATCGAGTCTTTGATTACGATCTCGTAAATCCAAGTCGAGTCTTTCAAAGATCTCGAAGGTAAACCTTCATTCCAACAACCATGTTGAATGCAATTAAGCTTGGGGGCATGCACCTCGATTTACGTTATTATGTTGGGGGCATGCAAACTTATCATGAGCAGTGTTACTGCAGGGTTCAAGCTCGTTAAAAAATAAACCCGCCACAAGTAGTTTTAATCAAAGTTCAAGCTCGTTAAAAATTAAGCCTAAGCAATGAGCAAATGCTTCCCCTAGAGTTTAAGCTCATTAAAAAATGAACCAATTTCCAGTAAATAACCATTGTGAATGCATTATCATCAGCTTTTAAGCCTTGGTCGTGTTCTCATCATCACCTCCACTTTGTTTTAGCCGATCATACACCTCCATTTGATTGTTTACCCTTTTGAGGAACAAATACAACGAGTGATCTTGCTAGACATCCTTGTGACACTGCCGTGATTGGAAAATTGCAAACCTTTCCTGGAATCAGCTGCTACCCGAAATTGTCACTCATCCCTCAAAAAACAAGTCTCCTTTAAGCTCTTTTCACCTGCCTCGTAAAATATGAAAAGATTGCCAAGCTACTGGCCTCTCCATCTTGTTAAAGTCATCGGAAGTGCTATCCCTCCTCTAGATTTTAATCTTTTTAGACCTGAGGGATTATTGCACAAAAAGATCAAGCACTTGTCTTGTTCAGCTTGTTAAAACTATCGAAAATTCATCCCTTTCGTATTATTTTACGCTTTTTCGGACTTAAGGGATTATATGACAAAAATAATCATTCGAGTTTCCTTTCCATCCCTTTTCAGACTCTCTAAAATTGAAAAAGGACTTAGATATCATTGTCATTAAACTTGTTAAAATTAATAGCGACAAACTTGTCCAAATGGACAAGAACGAGTTTCACTGTCGCTAGGCTCGTTAAAACATAGCGACGGGTTCACCCGAAGGGTAGATTATAGAAAAAGCATATGTTATCCTCCTCAAGCTTGATAAAAATAAAGAGGTACTGGTCAACAATGACTGGGGAAAAATTGGGAAGAAAACTTGAAGAAACTTTATTCGTAGCAAGCCGCTCTTGAACATGACACTTTCACTTCACATCCGAGTCGGGTTGGGTTATTCATTCACCGTTCATATCATCATTGGTCCATCACACCATCCATATTTAGGGTTAATTCTACCAATCCATGTCAGTGTCACCGATATGTTCAAGAGAAGTCACTTAGAGAATTCACTTGTTTCTCATCCGCCGCAATACATTCACGCTCCATTCTTTCATGACTGCCACCTTAAACCCTATATCATTATATCGTTTTCACCTCCAAAATCATTTGCTCCGTTCCATGTCATAGATGTGGGATTCATTAAGGCCCTCCTATGATGGGTCATTTCTTGTCGACATCAGCTCATTATCCAAGAAGTCGACCTAGGGACAACCCCTTTTTAGTACTTTGTGTTAACACCCAGGTTGTTCTCTTTGACTCCCAAGAGAATACGGCCGGGGTAACCACTAGCCAATCTTTGGGCTACTGCTTCTAGCCCAGCTGTAGTCAGAGAGGGCTCTCTCTATTAGGTTTGTCACTGCTTTCAGTGAGGGTTTTAGGCTAGTTATAAGATGAGTTTTTTGGTTGTTTTTGTGTGTTTGGTTGGGAGGATGCTTCTGATTTCTTTTAAAGTATATCAGCAGGAAACAGTTAATCCATTGGGCAATGGGGTCTGGGACAGTCTTCTCTTGAGGTCTTGATCTTGGTGAAGGGAAAAGCTATAGGGCCTGTGTGCATTCCATGAAACAAACTGTGAATAATGAGAGTGAGGTGAAAACAATCAGCAAAGAGCAGTTAAGATTTCTTTACTAAACTGTATATCGTGAAAGAGGCTTGTTATCTAGGAGCAATTACTTGAATTCCTAAAACAACGATGCACTGTGATGATGAAGTATTAAAGGTAGCATTTAAGAATTACGCTTTAAATACCTTATCAGAAGAAAACATATAAGATAGTTTTGATTGAGCTCAGGGTAGTCAATGGCTAAGTCCTGAGACTATTCTTTTTCCTTACTATCTAGAGTTTCAAACATATAGCACACATGATAGATATATGGAATGACAGGAAACACAGGTGAAATAGAGAGCCATGAAAAAAACTTATTGAGCCATGTAATGCACAGGAATCCTGCAACTTTGAGCCACACACCATCAATAGATCAAGAGACAACACATCTTTGGAGAAATCCCACTGTCCTTTGTATTAACTGCCTGAGAGTCTTACAATATGAAAATAACAGAGAAGATATCAGGAGAATTTCTTGCATCCGGAGTCCAACCCCTCTAAACAAACGCGAGGGGGAATATATAGAGTTTTACATACAGAAATATCTCCGGAATGGAGTCATCTGAGAGGAAAATATCTCTTACACTTGTACAGGGAGAGTAGATGAGAAGTTATTACAAGTGTAAATGATAGTTAAAGCCTTTAACTGCTGTCAGGATGGATTTTTGACCTTTGGGCACTGCGCAGTCGGTTGTGCGGCTTTATCATAAATATGAACTAAAGTGCCCTGTCACTTTGATTTTGTATACTCTTGGCCCTGCCACCTGTGCATGCTGATGCCGTTGCTGATGCCGAGTACCTATGCTGAGTTGGCTCAGCGTCTTTATGCTTGCTGTCATGGTTTTGTCCACCTGTAGATGCAATATAGACTGTATTGCTGCAAAAAAGTCTTGATTGCTCAGCCTTGGTTCAAAAGTAGCTTTATCAGGTCCTGCCAAGTATTTGGAGGAGGAAGCTGGTGCCTCAAAATTGACCCTATGGTCTCATCAGCTTCTGTGTACTTATAGAAATGAGGAGGTTCATCAAATAGATGTGCTATTTCATTTTTAATAAAAAATAAATTATCTAATTTCTCAAAAAGAGCCTGTCCTGTTAATGGGCCTGCTGAAGATGACCCAGGAGCCTCAGCAATCTGAATTGCTGAAAAAGTGCTTACTCTTTTGATGTACTTCTCATAAGAGAGAAGCTTTCCTGTTTCTTCCAAGCTGGGAAGCCCTCTGTCCTGTAGGGCTGTGAACCTATTCTGGAACTTATGTATATCTGCCTGTATATCATGGATCTTCCTGTCCAGGGTGTAAATTAGGTTCTTCATTGTTGTGGTTCTTTTAATGAGGGAAATGATTTCAGTGCTATTAGAAATTCCCATTTTTATCAGCTGAGAACCACTCCTATAGTTAAGGACTTCAATCATCTTAGGGGCAAGGTCGGCCATGTTTCCTAGAGCATCTCTTGCTCTGTACAGTTCTTTCTTTGCCCTGCCAATGAGTCCTATTTGTTCATATATGGCATCAATGTACTCCCACTGGTTAGTGATTGATTGTCCAATGGCAGTCCATATCACTTGCTTGATCTCTGCTGTTACTTTCTCAAAACTGAGCTGCTTTTCCAGCTCTGCAATTGTCTTTTTTAGGGCTTTTACTTCCCTCTCCCTCTCAGCCACATTTTGCTTAGATTTATCATACTTCTCCTCTATCTTTGCTAAGCTTTCCTTGGCCTTATTGAGTTCTGTCATTTGAGCCTCTAGTACCTGGAGTTCTTGTCTTAATTTCTGCATATCTAGGCTCTCGGCCTGCTCTGTTGGTGGTGTTGTAGTGGCTAGCTCTGTTGTAGCTGGAGTTGTTGTGGCTGGGGCTGTTTCTGATGCCTGCTTTGGAGGGATGTCCTCTTTAGGGGTCTCTTCTAGGTTCATTATCTCTGTGGATGGTTTAGAAGACTGCCCTTGTTCTCCCCTCTGTATAGATGCTTCTAGGGTATTCTCTGTATCCTGCAGCTTTTGCTGGGTGTCCACCAGTTCCTTATACAAGTTCATAAGCAGTGCAGTGATATCCTTATCTCTTCTTTGTTGGGCTACTTCATCTGTTTGCGGATGTATAGTTGATGGGATCTTCATCTTCTTTTTAATTGCAGCTACATCTGCATCCCTTAGTTTAAGGACCTCCTGTATGGCCTTAAAATCATTGGGATCATGCCCAAACTCTATGATGATTTCTTCTAGTGCCTTGATTCTGTTGTCCTTGGCTTGAGAGGATGCCCTTTCCAACTCAAGCTAAGCCGCAGTGTTATTCAAACTGTTTTGCAGCCTATAATTTACCAAGGTCTTGTCTGCCAGGGTGGCATAGACCATCTCACCCGTCTGCTTATGGAGCTCGATCTGGTCCATGGGGTGGATGTCTTTTGCAAGGACTTCTAAGTTTGTCCTTATATAATCAGCAGGTGTTTGAGGATGCGGCACTGTAGGGGCAAAATGGCTCATTATTAGCTTGCTTTCTTGCACATCAAAAGCAGCCATTAGTCTTTGTTGATTTGGAGAGGCCATGTTCAACAAATGATTGTAGAGCTTGATTTTGAGTGGCTCACTCCTCCTCTTGGCATCCCTGAACTGGTCCTTTATGCTTGTAGCTGCACTCTTTCCATGTCCTGAGGAGCTGACCTCCCCAAGTGCTGTCCTATCTTGCTCTTGCTGCAATGAGCTGGCAGAGGTCTCAAGGCTTTGCATTTCTTCTTCTGAAAATGGATTGAGCCTCTGCCTTTTTTTTGGACCTACTGTGAGAGGGGTATCCCTCTCCCTTTTCCTGCTGATGTCCTCTCTCAGAGGGGTTTGGAGGACTGAAGAGTCGACCCTAGAATCTTGTCTAGGAG
>APFE030669203.1:82544-104757 GCA_000404065.3 Pinus taeda | reverse complement strand
ATTACTATATGTAACTTTTCAATTAAATCATATAAATTCTTAATAAATGTTTGAAGATACAATTAAATTGTGTGAAATCCAACTATAATATTAAATTTTAATTTTAAATCATAAAATATGACTTCACATATAAACCCCATCCATGTTTCATAAAAACATTGAAAATAGATCCATAATATTTCTAGTTAATATTACTCTATATAAAGTATGCATCATGCTTTTGGCCATTCATAAAACATGAAAACTAAAAACATTAATCCTTGCATAAATTATAAGTCTTCCAATGTTGAAGAAAAACTCATCATATACAAAAACATTCATTCTATGTAACATAATGTTTATGTTGGCCAGATAAATCGATCTTGCAGACAAGGCTGCTCTCCCTAGTATCAAAAGGTATCTAGCAACAAGCAGAACAAACAAATCCACCTCTCTCTGAACTATAGAGGTGTTTAGACCCTACGTTAAGTCCAACGGTAGTTTGTAGTAGCCATCCTTCAACCGTCTGAAAGAGTTTCCTTTTGAGATCCTGCAATTTCAAACAAGCACACATCAAATAACACCTGCATAGCTAATATCATAAATCATGTTCATTATGGTGATCAAGGAATCCATAAAATAAACCATAAAGCATAGCTTATTGAGAAAAATAAACTTACTTGTATTAACCTTGAAATAGAAGATCCTTACAACCTTTGGTTCCTTGATGTTGTACAAGCTCTTCCCAGGGTCCGAAACATGAATCTCCTTTACTTTGACAAGCCTCAAACTCTTCCAAATGAGATTAAAGAGGGATGTAATATTTCCTCACAAAAGCTCAATTAGAAAGACTAAGTTTCAACAACATTTCACCTAAAAAATATTCAGCTTTCAACCTCCCAAGTAACCAGCCCAATGCTTTATTTTATAGTGCAAAGGAAGGAGGTTACAGGTCCAACTATGAAGGGATAGAGTCCTCCTTTAAAGGGATAAGCTCCTCATATCAAGGGGTTATCTCCTTAAGGTATGGGATGGATGAACCTTAAAGGAGTGAAATTGCCACCTCAAGAATCCTTCTAGAAGCTTCTAGGAATGACTCAGAGTGACTTTTTAAGAATATACTTGCGCCTTTTTGACTTTTACAGGGGTCTGTGCCCATAACACAAAGACAGAGAGGTTAGGTGCACAGGGGATATGACTATTAGGTGTGGGACCATAGGTAATGCTAAGAGAAATTGTGGAACTAGAATTTTAGAGACTTTTGAGGGCTTTCTCTTATTTTCAAGGCTTGATATGAAGAACTGAGGCTTAAGACTTGCAAAGGAGGAAAGTATGAGTGGTAATGGACTCACACAGATTGTAGAATGTCAAGGTGACAATTTTTGTGCAACAGATTTCCCCCTAAAGTGTGAAGTCTGTAATAGATGAAGATAGAATTTGTCATCTAAGATGAGTGAAGTACTTTATCATTTCAAGGATCATCCTATGGACACACTAGTCGGAACCTGTAAAAACATTCAATGAAAAATATATATATGTGAACATATCATCACTGAGGTAGGCATTCCCATGCTCAGATCAAAACTCACTAGAAAACTAACTAAACTGTTCTGATACAGGAATGATTTTGTAATACATCGCGAGTATAGACATATGTAGACTCAGTATGGGCACAACCATCTGTTTATGAATAGTCCACTGTATAATGAATAACAAAATTCCTTGCAGCCTGGATGGTAGAAACTAGATCCAGGGTCTTGATTTCTGCTTCCCGAACTAGTATGATTCTCTCCATGTGAATGAATGTGTCGAAGTCGAACATGGTAGAAACCACTTGATTACTAGTCAATGATGTGAACTGTTAAAAAGTGTGAGAGAAACCACCAATAGTGTCAATGGCTCTCAAAGTACTTAGTACAATCCATGAAATGTGAATAAATGAGCTGATGTCGAACATGTCATAGAATCCTTTGATCGAAGGTCAATGATGCAACTTGTCGTCGAAGGCAAGAAACTTGCCATTAGGGCATGCAGATTCCAAGGTACTAATGATTTCTAGATCATCTTTCTAGATAACGAGCTAAAGTCAATAGAAGGTGATCTGTCATAGGCAAGCCCACAACAGGAAATCATAGATCAAGTTTTGAAGAATATATTTGGCAAGGACTAACTCATGGATGGTCAAAATGGATGACAGATATTTTTCAAATGAATGGTTTATTTAAACTAACCTCTTGAACACATAACGACACTGCAAATGGTTTGGTGACAATTGAACCAAAGCTAATACCCAAAAACCGGTTGAAGACTTCCAATATGGTTTGATTAACTGTTAGGCAAAGGATTTCCCAACCCAAGCAAACAAAAAGTGTTGTGTTCAAGAGTGGTTAACTACTTTTCTAAAACACAAAGTATAACAAATAGGTTCATTTTTCTCTCTTTTCCCCCACCATTTCTAGAAAGTACCTCTTTATTTTTGATAAGTTTGAGGAGGATAACATTTGCTTGGTTATAAGCTCATCCTTTGGATGAGTCCAACTTAGTTTAAAATTCAAACCTTAAGAAGGAGTGGTTCGTTCCTGTTTAAAATTGAAAAGGTCCTTGACTATTAAATTTTAACGAGTCAAGTATAGGAAAAACTCGGTATTTTTCAAATTTAGGGAGTCAGAAGAAAAACTTAAGAAAACTCCATTTGGGTATCCTTTTTCATAATTAGTGGCTCCGATCTGAAAAAGTAAAAAAATAATTGAAGACACGTCATTTTAAAACCAATATCGAACATGAAACGATAAAGGTCTGGCGATCTTTTCATGTTTATATGGTTAGAAAAGAGTTGTAAGCGGACCGCCTTTTTAATTCTGTTTAATGAGTCTAAAAGGGAAAAACTCAGCAATCTTTTCATATTTTACGAATCAGAAAAGAGCTTAAAGAGGACTCCAATGTTTCACTTTTTCGTAAATTTTGGAAGAGTTCGAAAAAGTGATAAAAGTACTCTTTGTTGAAATGATCAATTCTCCCCGAAAAATCCAATATTCTGAACAAAAACTCAAAAAATTACTCATACCTGTTTAAAATAAATAAAAATGCATCAAAAAGTTACCTTTTTAAAGTGAAAAATAAATAAATTAAAAATTCATTTATTCAAAAAATCTTATAAAAAGGGCTTTTGTAAATTCATTTTTATCGTTTGACTTCAGAGTGAGAAGTGAGAGCTTTTGGGTAAGAAACTTCCTGTGAAGATTGCGAAAAATTTGTTTGTTGGAATCAACAACCGTCAGCTCCAAGTAATCCACAACATCCCTATCTTGCATTTCAACCATTTACATTTTACTTTTAGGCTTTAAAATTGATTTTTTAAGGAGAATTTGCTTCAGAAAAAATCTCAAAGGTGTCTGTAGGTGCAACATGCGGCCCCTGCAGACCCTGATTTTTTTCTACAAAGGAAAAAGTCGTGGGTCCGCACCTATTACTTACGACAAGTGCAGACCTACACACTGTCTGCAACAGTGGGTGCAGACCCCACGAAATAGGTTTTTAAAATTTCAAATTTCTCCATTTCCGCCCAAATTTTTTTGAACTAAGTTGTTCTAATACGTCTTTTTTGCAATGTAGGACATACAAAATGCTTATTTGGTGGGAACACGAGCATGAGGATGTGGACCTTGCCACATTAATTCATCAATACGGGCATTAAAACCATGCAGACTATTTAAATTTTGGGCCATACCCGACATGAGGGCCCAAGTAGACTTCTTGCAATGGTTGGTAGACAAGTGGAGTTGGTGGCCACCAGCTCGAAATTGAGCTAGAGGACATATATTTCTTGATTGGTTTGCCTAAGAGAGGTGAACGATTATCTATTTTCGGGACTAGGCCAAGTGGCTAGTCTGTCACTAGTCTCCGATTAGAGTTTTGCAATGATCAAATAGAGGACAAATGGATCAATATTAAAACTATCACCCATCCTGAACTTAAGGTTATTGCATTCACTGTCACTAGACTATGCGGGAGTGCAACATTGCATGTAGCTACTGGATCCCAGATGCGAATGGTAGTAGACTTTTATCAAGGTACCATCCTCAACTGGTGCGATGCTGTGTTGACGAATGTAAAAATACCAACTAACTAGAGCAAAGAACAAACAACTAAAAAAATTTGGATATGGTTTCCTAGTCGTGAGCTTTGGTCTAGATAGGGTACTTATGTTGGTCCCACAACAACTTTCTATTGAGGCTAGACTTCCTCGAGAGCCTAGGATAATGTGTTGGGTTGCAGTGATGGCACGTCATCCTAAGGAGGGTTTAGAGGTTGTTCGATTTCCACCTGAGTACTTTCGTTGTTTGAGGAACCAAATTTTTGTGATTCAGGATTTTCCATATGGTGGGATGGATTATCATGGTGACCTAGACATGACTCTTCCACCAGGAGAGTAGTGGGATGATTTAGGTAAAATCATTTTCAACACTTTCTAAGTTTTAACTAATTTTTTAATTTTTAAATCATCCAAAACTGACAGTAAAAAGTTTTAAATGCAGATGTGGGTCCACGACGACTAGCCGCTCTCTAGCCATATGAGAGGAGACACCCAGCTGCAATAGTACCGGCCCCACAGGACCAATCTACAGAGACCTTGACCGAATTAGAGAATCATCTAGAGTGTTTGACAGCAGATATTTGAGAGACTAGCATAGATGATATTCCACTTAGGTTACAATGATATGTGATTGGGGTCCCAGGATATTTTAGGAGGTTCCTTTGTAGGGTGGCGCAAGCAGTGGTTTCTTATCGTAATCATCATCAGGGATATGATGATCGCTTTTGTAGACTCATACGACATTTTATGTCTTTTTTTACTATCATTTTTGCCAATCATAAGGTGTTTTTGAACCTATGATCGAAGATGATGTATATTTGACACACTTCTATGCTATAATATATCACTATTATTAGCTATCTTATATAACATGTTATGGAATGTTTTTTAAAGTTACTGTTTTGATTATTTCAAATGTCTACTTAACATACGAGAAGCAACTGCATCTGCTAATGTATTTAAATATCTTGGAATATCCTAATAACACTGGTTTTCTAATGGCATAAACCCTGTTAAGCTGTAATACAACGAGTTCAGAATCTAACCTAACAATCAAACTCCGAATCCCAAATGAGATGGATTCAGATAATAACTCAATCACTACACTATACTTTACAATGTTCTTCGTTGTTTGACCGAGGTTTACCCCATGCATAGATACTAACTCATGAGAGGGTGAATAGATAACCCAAGTTGCAGAAGAAATGTTCCATGTATTATGACAAGCACCATTAGAAAAACCAATGTGTGTTTGAAGAGACATCGAAATCTGCAATATCAAGAGTAAAATCAAGGTAAGCAGGAATAATGATAAAAGTAAAACTAGGCACACATTTCTAATCTAAAACACACCAGCTAGAAAGAAAATAACCTAACAAAATCTCCACACCAAAATTTAAGCATAATATCTCTTCAAATTAAGCTCATTTTTGGGTTTACCCAAAGAGACACTGTCAAAATCTACCAATTCATAGGCCCCTTTTGCCAGCTTTCACTTAACAATATAAGGACCATGCCACATAGGTACAAATTTTCCAGCCCCTAGCTTATTGTTTTCTTGATTGTATAGTAAGACTAGGTCTCCTTCCGAAAAATTATGAGGTGTAACATTTTGGTCGTACTCAGATTCTATTCATTTCGCATGAGTTGCGATTGCTAATGTAGCATCACGTTGATTCTCATCTAGCTGAGCTAAGTACAACAAAAGTTTCTGCTCTTGAGAAGTGGCTGGGAGTAATTCTATTGCTATTTGCAATGATGGAATTTCTCATTCAATGGGTAACACTGCATCCAAACCGTAAACCAGTTGATGTTTTTACTGAGGTTCGATATGCCCAAAGTGCTGAAAACAACATGTTATGCCAATTCAACCTATGAATACCAATGATTCATTGGATCATAGTGACTAGAACTTTATTGAGAGCTTCAACCAGACCATTAGCCTGTGGATAATATGGAGTAGAACTATCGTGACACAAGCCAAGTTGATCTGTCAGTTCAGTCATCATAATGTTTTGAAAACGACTTCCATGATCAATAATAATAGCTTGAGGAACACCAAATCTAGCAATTATATGATTGAAAATGAAAATTGCAGCAGTTTTTCCGTCTGCCGAAAATGTAGGTATTGCCTCGACCCACTTAGTAAAATAATCTACCACAAGGATGATATACGCATGCCCCCTGGCCAAGTGAGGGTTACATGTAATAAAGTCGATACCCCACTTTGCAAAAGGACCGACAACAATTATAGGGTGGAGAGGAGTGGGTGGAGCACACATCTTATGAGAAAAAATTTGACAATTGTGGCATTTCCAGACTACATAGATACAATCTTTGAATAAGGATGGCTAGAAATAACCAGCGTACAATATCTTTTGGGCTGTGGCATACCCAGATATATGAGCACCACATGCTCTAGAGTGACAATCATTTAGAACATTTTAGCTTCTTCATGAGTTAGACAATGTTGGAAAACAGAATCCGCCCCATGATGATAGAGTGTATCTCCAATAATATTGTATTGTTGGGATTGGAAAAATATTTTCCATCGCTGAGATCGTGAGATTTCAGGCCAGAAAGATTGGGTTTGGAGATAAACAATAATATCTCCATACCATGGATCAAGAGTACTGATAAGAAATAAGGATTTGTTAGCAATGGGTTCTTCCACCATAGTTTCAGTATCAGTATGCGGGAAATCACACATCAGTTCTGCAAAAACCAAAGATTTCTTTACCTTGGATTTTTCAAATTCCAAGTCAAATTCCTGCAGGATAACTATCCATTTGGAATACTTGCCCCCTATCAATTGTTTGGTCAATATATACATCATAGGGTTACAGTTAGAAATTACCATGGTTTTGTGTAATAAGATGTAGTGACGAAATCTTTGGATAGCTTGAACAGCCGCCAAGGCCAATTTCTCCAAATGCGAATATTTAAGCTTAGTTGGATTCAGAGTTTGACTAAGATAATAAATCACATGTACACTGTTGAATTCATCTTCCTGAACTAAAACCATCCTAATGTTGGAATGAGAAGCGGCGAGGTACAAAAACTAATCCTGATTGTAGTTGGGAGGATGCAATAACAGTGCATGGGTCAACGCATGTTTAAGTGAATCAAAAAATTTGTCAACTATCTCATCCCAAAATAATGGAGTATTCTATTTCAACAACCTTGTAAAACCTTTCATTATCTCAGCATAGTTAGGAATGAAACGACGTAAAACTTTTTCTTTCCCTCGCAAACTTTGGAGTTGACGATGAGTCGAAGGAGGAGGTAAGTTGACAATAGCTTCAACATTCGAAGGATCGACACAAATGCCAACTTTTGAAATGAAAAATCCCAGTAAATGACCCTTTTCTATATAGAAAACACATTTGTGTGGATTCAGCCTAATTCGATAATGCCTACATCTCATAAAGATTGCTCGTAAATGAGTGAGATGATCAGTTCTACGTAATGAATGGGCAGGTAAATCATCGAGATAAGGCTGCACAATGTGCTTGATGTCATGAAATGCATAAGACATAGCCCTTTGAAAAGTTGCTCCAGTGTTATTCAATCCAAAAGGTAATTTGCAATAAGCAAATGTCCCCCATGGACAATTGAAAACCGTTTTAGGTTGATGAACAGGGAGTATGTTGATTTGATTGTAACCAGAAAAACCATCCATAAAGGATAACATTTCATTTTCGGCACAATCATCTATAATTTGATCGATATAGGGGGCTAGATAATTGTCTTTAGGACAAGTTCGATTAATATCCCTATAATCGATACATATTCTTATTGTTCCTTGCTTTTTGTTAACAGGAACAATATTCAATATCCAATCCGTTAAGGGAATTGGATAAATAAAACCTGCTCGAAGTAATTTCTCAACTTCAGCTTTAATAGTAGTATCTTTTCGTGGATGTATCTAACACGAATGTTGCCAGATAGGTTTAGCATCCAGGTAAGTTTTAATTTCATGGATAGCAATTGATGGATCGATTCCTGGCATTTCTTCATATGACAAGGCAAACACGTCACAAAATTCTTGAAATAGGGCTTTATAAGTTTGGATTTCATTATCCATATAGGAAGCACCTATATGAATGTTTTCAATAATTTCGGGTTTAACTGAAATGTCAATAGGAATTGTTCGAGAGATATTTCTGAAATTTAACTTAGAATCAGGATGTTGCCATGGATTCTGTGATTCTTTGACATAGTTAGCAGTAAAAATAGATGAAAAATCATTTTCAAAATGATCAAGATCAGGTAAAAACAAAGATCGATGATGAAGATCTTCCCATGGTAAATCATCAACAGACAAAAGTTCACGAATCTACTCATCAGTATGAACAGGATCAGAAAATCTTGTTGAAGATGAGGTTGACATTGAAAATGATTCCCCATAGACCACATTCATTGAATTAGTTTTGGTTGAACAAGATTTAGAAAACGACTGTACAACCTGATATGCAATTTCAAAGGGACTCAAAGGCATCACGTTACCAAATGAATCCACCACAGAATCGGAAGGTACGATCCAAGGATCATCAAAAGCAATAGTGTCGATGAAATCATATGAATAGTTGCAATAGAAGGTGATACGTTAGGAGGAGGGAAGGAAAACATTCCTAGTAAACCAGAATCTTTAATCAAACCTACCCCAACATCCTTGTAAGGGATAGTTGTTTTACCAACATGTTGAATACTATCAGAAGAGGTTGGCTCAGATGAGAAATAAGTCAGCTGGTCTATCGTAACAATTTTTCCATTATGAGGAAACTTGATAAGCCGAAAGACTGATTAAATAATAGCAGTCATAGCATAAGACCAACTGTGACCCAAGAGAAGGTTGTAATCTAGAGGGGCATCAACCACTTCCACATCTAGATTTACAGTTTTGCCTTCAACCCCTATAGGTAAATCCTACAAAATGCAAAATGGATGGAATCCTCAGCCATCAAAAGCCTTTAAAATATTTGGGGACTGATTGAGTGTCGGAGAACCAAGTGATCTCCAACACTGGATCAACATAATACAGGTAGAATCTCCCTCATCAATCACAGTCCAAAAGCAAGGTCCATTTTTTACTAACACTGGAATCTAGAAAGCCATTTGATGAGGTAGGCGAGGTGTACTATTCTCTAAATCGAAGATTATTAGGTTTGAATCTTGAATATCAAAAGCTCCTATAGCTGACAATAGTAATTTATGCTGTGCTGCGCATGATTGCAACACCTCCAAAGTTGACATTGTTGAAGGGGAAATAGCTAAGTCTTCAACAATGTTATAATTCTGAGTAGCTCTCGCATGTGGATTGAAAGCTGATTTCTGAAGTATACCTTTAGCAGGTGGTTTGATTACTAAGTCAGAGTTAGGTTTCTCGATCTGTAACAGATCAGAACTAGAAGGAGTTGAAGTTGATGGGTTTGAATTAGAAGATTCTGTTTCTTTACCACCAATAGGATTTTTACTACCATAATCTTGCGATCGCATCGCAATCCTAACATGAGACATCATCATAATGGGTTCTTCTGAGGAATTTGAGGAAGAACTGATCATCTTACTATCTTGGCTAGGAAAAGGATCCTTCAAGACAGTAGGCATTTGAGAACCTTTGACAATTTTCAAAACCTCAGCTTGATGTGGGCAGTCTCTTGTAAAATGATCCTCGCCACAAATGAGACAAGGATAGTGAGGTTTACGTTTCTCGTCAGTAGATTCAATTTTATCTAATTTGTCTTTTGAGTTTTGTTTATTTTTCTTCTTCCCCTTCTTTTCACCACCATATTTTTATTTGGCCGTAGATGAGTCTATGACATGGATATCGGCAGGAATTTCAGCACAAGAGTCTCTTGTCAGGGAATCTAGTAAAGTTATAATAAGAGAAGAATTCTTCGAAGATTTCTTCTTGCTTTTGGTACTAACTGAACCAATCATACCATCAATGGCATGAGACCTTGAAGGAGTTGTAGCTATTTGATTGTGTTTCGGAAGGTCAGGGATTTTATCATGTAAATTACCTGATTGCATATAAATGAGGTCAAGGTACTGAGCCTGAGCAATTACTTTCTCTTCAGTAACAACTCCTACCTTAGCTACATCTTCAATGATTTTAGGCAATAATGATTTAACGAACCATTCTGCTAAAATTTGATCCAGAATAAAAATTTTCACTAAACATCGTCTACGTCGCCATTCATGAATATGATCTGAAATATGTGTGGACGTTGATTGTTTTTGTTAGAGTCGGCCTGGTTAAGTCCTCCGTCAGGGATCAAAACTCTTTATGCATTCCATGATTAGGTGTCCCGCTCCTCTCTTCCAGTTGCATTTCGCTAGGGACATGCCATGACCTGATGGACAAAGTCATGCTAGTCCGTTTCCCTCAAGTCTGGCCCATGCTGGTTCAGGTCTTGGTCCAAAATCAATGAAATTCATGATAGTCAAGGTCTGGTCCTATTTCAGGACAGAGTCATTTTTGGTTTGAATCTAGAAATTCATCAGTCTGATCTTTGAAAAAACATGTCCAAAAAAAAGCCATGCAAGTCAGAGGGAGACCTTGTACACCTACAGTGCAGAAAGCTTCATCACCACCACAAGAGACATTAAATCTTCTTCAAAACTCTATTTTGAAGAAAAGTCAAGCAAGGTCAACTATGACAAAATTTTCCAGAAATCTACAGATGACATTTTCAGATGCAGTCATGGATGTTAAAGCCAGAGGCCTAGTCACACAATCCCCACAAAGGAATGCCAAAAGTTTTATCAAGAGAGCCACAATTTCGAAGAAAAAATGGAAAAAACAGAGTGTTGTAAAAGTCAATAAAATGGTGCAAACTCAAACATTAGAAAGTGGGTTTTTAAAGAGGAAAAAATCAAACCAGTTTCTCTCAAGCCTATAAATACATATTGTGGCCCAAAGCAAAGCCATTGTGCCATTGGAGACTTAGAAAGACATTGCAAAAGGTGGGAGAGTGAGATTGGTGAGTGTTTGAGTCAGTTGGTAGGTGATTTCGGAGCGCGGCGCACTCACCGCGCGCGACGCATATGCAGCTAGTCCGCCGTTGAAAGAATACATAGGCGCGACGCATATAAGGCACGCGACGCACTGGGAAGAGCACACGGCACACAATCCAGCAGCTAAAAAACAAGGCAAAACTGTTTCAAATCTTTGTGAAGCCCATCAAATCAAGAGATTTCCAAAGCATCTATCAGTTCAGTGGTTTCAGAGTGAAGCAAAGAAATTCAAGGTACAAACAGCAGTAATGGCCTCCGAAACTACATCAGATTATGAGGGGGAAACCCACAGTGATACAACTTCAGGAGAATAGGCTCCCCGGAGACCTAGGAGTGGCAGACATGTCAGGGATGAACCAAACACCCTCACGGAGTTGCAGGAATGCCCTCTCGCTATGTCTTGTTTCCAACACTCGGCATGTTTCGAATTTTGTCAGAGGGTGGCAAATGTCAAGATTCATCATGAGTTGGCCCACCTCTTTGCACTTCACCTATAGGGAGGACAATCTATCTTGGCAGGGGTCACTTTCACATTGACACCCGAAACCATATCAGTGGCTACAGGCATACCAAATGTTGGAGAATAGTGGCATGAGAAGATGAAGGTGGAGACGGAACTTTATGAGCCTTATATAAAAGCTAGTTGTTTGAGTCAGCTCACAAGAGTTTTCCCATTCAGATTTCTGAGAGATTATTATGCTCCACTCATGAGATTGATCATGAAATACTTTAGTTGTGAGGGGAGGTTTTCTCGTCTTTATGCCTATCACATCAGGTTACTCATGCACTTCACCAGGGTGCGTATGATGAACCTCCCATTCTTCATTTGTGGGAACATAGAGAGGATGAGAAAATTCGTGTAGCACAAGACCCCTCAGCAGCAACTCAACAGCGTATATCACTTTGCTCTTATCCAGATTTTGGTAGACCTTCAGTTGAGATTGCAGGGCATTTCTTGGGAGGACTTCATCTCCCGTGACTTCTTTAGCACTCCACAGGTAGTATCAGAGGCAAAACATGAGATAGGGGGTACTTCTTATCAGCATGAGTGCCATGAGATCACTGTGGTGCCATTTTCCATCACATATCAGAGAGGCTATCAGAAAGGCACCAGGCCTTTGTTTGCAACAGCAAAGCGAGTGCTATCTCCACCTGGGGTGGAAGGGGCCTCACTTCTGGCATCGACGACATAGGAACAAGACAAAGGGAAGGAGCCAATGCATGAGGAGGGGCCTTCGGGTGAGCCATCAGGTGCTCAAGGGACCAATGTCATCCTCATTCCAGATGAAGAGACAGAGGCAGAAAATGCCAAACTTAGGATGATTATTCAGGAGTAGGACACAGAAATCAAAGACTTGATGCTCAATTTTAAGAGGTCCATATGGGTCATCAACTATCTGGAGCAAAGGAACAAACAACTGGAAGACCAGCATGTGATCATGGAGCTGCAGAACATCTGTGAGGATCGCCTAACTGCCCAGTAGCGGAGAATTGAATTCACTTCATTGGAGCAACAGGATATGGATGATCATGAGTCTGTTCTTGAGAGAGTCAACATGCACCTAGAAAAAATGTTGAACGAGGCCGACAAAGACAACACACTGCTGAGACACATGGGTCATCATTACAGGGCACGGAACTTTAGTTTGAGAGCCCGAATAAGGAGTTTGAAAGCAAACCTGAGGAAAGCCACAAAAAGGGAAAAAAGGGAAAAAGAGAAAGATAGGCTCAAGATCTTGGCTGAGGCCTCCTTGACTCAGAAAAGCACCCCATAGAGAACTTCTAGCCCAAATCTCAAAAAATTTGCGCAAATTTTGGTCACAGGGAAATTTTTGGGCAAGAAACAGGGATTTTCTCCCTGTGCGTCGCACACCCTGCGCGACACTAAAATTCTAGCACTCCAATCGAGAAAAAGTTTGAATTTTTGGATTCAGAATCGAAAAGTACATCTACTGGTGTTCGGGCTAGAAATTTTGATAAGTTTTGGGTCTCCTAAAGGTAAGAAAACACCCAAAAATGGCCTTTCTGCCACTTTTTGGACACAAAGAAAGCAGTCTTTGGAGAATGAAGATTTGGAGGGGTAAATGAGCCTCAAATTTAGAAATTCTAGTGGGGTTAGAAAGTAGACAGGCCAGGCTTTCCAGCAAGCCCACTTGGGCACATTTTGGACACATGGACGTCCCCCAAAATAGGCCCCAAAGTAGCGCGATGAACAGAGAAAATGGCGCGACGCACAGAGGAAAAATTGCCAATTTGCTTCTGTTTTGCGAAATTTCTGTTTGTGACTTGTCCAAGTGGGCCCGCTCATCTACACTTCAGTTTTTTGGCACCAAAGATGGCATTTAAAATGTTTTTTCTCCAGATTAGCTTCTATCCAAGTTGCGAAGGAAGGAAAACGGTCACCCCACAGCCAAATGTCATGCTTGAGAGTGTTGCACCTGTAGCTGATGGTTGGCTCTCCATCTCCATTTCGAAATGATTTGAGTAACTTCCCAACCCATGGGCGTTATGTATCTTCCTCACACATTCTATATATTGTATGCAAGTTATTTGAAAAGGGTTGGTTGGCTTGTAACTTCTGGGAGACTGTGGGAAAGAAACTTTGTTTCTGCATTGTATATTTTTACAGAGAATTAATGAAAGGCAGCGGCTCTGTTTCATGAGATTCCTGTGGTTGTGAGTATAGAAAGTGTTTCTCTTATGTTTCATATGTATCTTGTTATGTTTTGTATTCCATTTCGCAGTCATTTCTGGTGAAATTTTTTGAGTGAGATCAGGTAGAATTCAATTCTATTGCTCTACCTGTGGGAAAATTTCATATGCAGTGTTCATTCTTCTGTTTGAAAAGGATTCATGTCGCCCATGCCCTTTTCAACTTCTTAATCAATCTTCCCATCCCGCCACATTTTAAAACTAAATTGCTATGCTTTCAGCCTACCTTGCCTCACGAAATAATCTCTGCCTTCATTTTAAGTTCTCTGTTCATTGAAGTCCAGTGGTCCCATAACATCCCAGAAATACAGTCATTCATAAAAATCACTCCTTGTTTTCATTTCCACTTACTAGACTAAGACAAATAGTTCATTGTAAGTCATCTTAGTCCTTCTCATTCATCTATTCACTGAGTGTGACCTGGAGAGAGCCCTCTCCTGTTCTGGTAGGGCTAGCTACCAAACTGAGCGTGGTTTGTGGTTACCCTGAATTTTTCCTTCCTTCAGCCTGAGGCAGATTTAGGTGTTAACATAGTGAGACTCCACTGGGGACGACTAAGTTCGAAATCAAATCCCCGTGTTTCTTAATAATTTTAAGCTCCCGGATGATGAGCTTAGGATTGGAAAGGCTGAACAAGTTGGTTGTGTCCTGTGATTTTTCTCAATAGCACGCTGGCTTTGAGACGATATACCAGAGCCAATCTAGACCTGGATCCTCGCCATATCTTCGAAAACCCCAATTTGATCCCCAGGCTCCTTCATCAAGAGAGCACCATAACTCCGTGTTCAAATCCCATTCATGTACCGACATTTTTGAGTATCTTGAAGAGCTTGTGTTCGACGGTCGGTTCAAGATATCATTGTTTGAGTCTAAATCCGAAAGGGCTGTTGATTATACTGTCTATGATCTGTAATTTCTTGTAGATATCGAAACAGAGAGAGCTAATAGATTAATTGATAATTATCTTGCGACACCGCTCCAAAATCCAATTGCAAGCCCCTTGGAAACTGTGCACACTCCTCCAACACCTCCAAGGCCAAATCCACAAAAATGATGGCTGCATGTTTTGTACCCCTTGTTCTACCCCAAGTTCTAGATGATATGCCCGCTGATTACCAAAGAAAAATCCCATTCTTTGATGGCTCTCCTAGTGCCATTACTGCGCAGCAACACGTGGAACGAATGACAAACTTCTGTGAACTTTATGATATCACTGTGGAGAACATGTTAATGAGGCTCTTTGTACAAACATTTGTAGGTGAGGTGAAGAAATGGTTCAGAGGTCTATCAGCTGCACATATCACCACCTTGGTAGACCTACATAGAACATTCATGAAACGCTAGGAAGTGAAAAAGAACCCTCTTCAAATTCTATCCGAATACGAGCAAATCAAGAGAAACGCTGGTGAGTCAGTCCAAGATTATTGCACGAGATTCAATAAAGTGTACAATGAAATTCCAGATGATCTAAGGCCGCCTGTGAGACTAGCCATGGTGAAATTCCCGGATGGTTTTGAGGCTGATATGGCTTATCAATTGAGAGAAAGGGAACCGGACACAATGGAAGACATGCAGAGAATTGCGGTCAGCGTTGAGGCAAACCTGCTATCCAAAAGAGCTAGAGCGAAAGCAGAGAAGAATACCATTATGAAAGAAGAATCTTCTGCAATAGATCAGCTTCTCAAAAAGGTAGAACAGATGTTTGAAAGGGTAAAACTTGACAAGCCAGAATCACAAGTGAGGAATCCTAACTTTTGCGGTCAGCAGCAGCCACAGTATAGGATAAGATAGAGAGATCAGCGAACTCAAGAGTAGAATGCACAACAATCGATACAAACACCTTTGCAGCAAAATTTTGTTCATGGACTAGAGTCGGACGAGGATGGGAATGTAATAGGCGAAGAAAACCATATATTTATTCTAGATGAGTTGCCTACTTACATTACCGAAGAAGAAGAATATGCAATGAATTCAGCTGCACACCAAGACACTGAATTTATTCTAGCTAGTGACAATGTGTTGGAAGAAGAATCAGAAGAATACCAAAGAGGGTATATGAATGCTCTATCTGCACAACAACAACAATATTCACTTAGAAATAGAGATGTGCTGACCATACCAATTCAGAAAAAGAGGGAGGGTGAAAAAAAAATATTGATTTCTCAGCTACACAAAGAAAAGGAAAGGAGGCAGTTGGTCCGGAGAGCAGCAAATCAAAACCTGCAAAGCAATCACAGCAACTTTCCACCTCAAAGGAAGAAGAAAGGAAGGAGATCCCAGTCAAGGAGGTAGAAAAAACTCCCACTTTTAGCCTAGAGAATGAGATTTCTAAGTTAAAGATATCCATCCCCTTGACTGAAGTAATGAAGAACAACATTTATAAAGGACAGATTTCTAAAATGTTGAATTGGGACCCAATGTCCAACATGGTAAATGTAGAAGAGGATCAGCCTAAAATGATTTTTAGACCAGCATCAAATGGTGAGTCTCGTGACAACGAGGTGCCCCCTTTCTACATCGGTTTGAGGTTGCATGATTTCATTTTACATAATGCCATGTTCGATTCCAGAGTTTCTCACAATCTCATGCCCAAGGCTATCATGGATAAGCTTGGTGTGGATATCACTCGAAAATATCATGATCTTTATTCATTCGATTCCAATATAGTAAGATGTATAGGTCTCATCAAAGACTTGGTTGTGAGTTTGGATCAGCTTCCTATGAAAAATGTCTTGATGGATGTGGTGGTAGCAGATATTCCTCCAAGGTTTGGCATGCTTCTTTCCAGGTCTTAGGTAGCAAAATTGAAAGGGACACTACAACTGGATTTCTCCTATGCAACAATCCTAGTGTTTGGACAAATGAGGAAGTTATATCAGGAACAAAAGATGAAATATATGATCATGAGCAAGGAGAAACCAATAAATCATCCCATTAACTATGTACATACAGATTTAGAGTCTTTTGTTTTGTTTCCAAATAGTTTAAATGAGATAGATAGTCAGATGGTAGAAGCAGATGACATTCCGGAGATAACAGAAAATTTTGGAGAGATTTTGAAAAAATAAAGACAAGAAAAGCAGCAAAAGATTGGGCAGTCAGCTGAAAACAATGGGCAGCAAGCAGACAAAGCACAACAAACTGATTTTCACCACTTACAAGAGGAAGAAGAAGGCTTATGGACCATGGATTTTGATGGAGCAGTAGGGAATGATGGAGCTGGTATTGGTCTTTGGGTACATAGTCCTTTCTCTACCCCAAACAAAGTACCTAGCGGCGTGAGAGTTTGCTCCTACAAGCTGGACTTCGAATGTTCCAATAATGAAGCTGAATATGAAGCTCTAATTGCTGGCCTGAAAATTCTTAGAAAGCTGAATACAAAGAGGATTTCAGTATATGGCGACTCCGAGTTCGTAATAAAACAGGTCAGAGGTGAATATCAAGCAAAACATCCTAGGATGCGGGCCTATCGAAATGCAGTTTTCGACATCTTGAAGCTGTTTTCCGAATACACTTTGACATGTGTGCCAAGAATCCAAAATAGTATTGCTGATGCGCTTGCCAAGGCAGTGAATAGCTTGAAGATCCCCATGAACTCTAGCAATAAATTTTAAATCCATGTCAAGCACCGTCCAACCATTCCAGACAATCAGCGACATTGGCAAGTGTTTCAAGATGACGAGGAGATTAAAGATTTTCTGCTCAACAAAGGCAAGTTCGAAGAAACTTCAATCGATGTGGAAAATGATGAAGACAAAAGGAACGGTATAGATGAAGTGCAAATCAATCAAATGGACGTAATGCAGCTGAAGAATAACATCATTCCTAAAGGTTTGATACCTCTATAAGATCTTTTTGATCAGGATGATGTAGCGTGCAAACCAACATTGCAGCCAATAGAAAAGGGTGTAGAGGAGGTCAACATCGGTACAACTGCCAATCCAAAGTTGGTAAAATTGTCTAAAGCATTACCGCCGAAGATCAAAGACAAATATATCAGTTTGATGGCTTCATTTGCAGATTATTTACTTGGGATTATTCTGATTTAAAGACCTATGATACAAATTTCATTCAACATACGATACCTATCAAGCCCAACCAAAAACCATTTAGACAAACGCTGAGGAGGATAAATCCAAAGTTGCTGCCATCCATCGAAAAAGAGGTAAATAGGTTTTTCAAATCGGGTATCATTGTGCCCATCATATTTTCAGATTGGATATCTAACTTAGTGCCTGTACATAAGAAGACCGGTGAGATCCACCTATGCATTGATTTCAGAAATCTAAATAAGGTCTCATTGCAGGACAACTATCCACTGCCCAAGATGGACCATATACTTCAGCGAGTAGTAGGGGCGTCTCGTATGTCATTGCTTGATGGTTATTCCAGATATAACCAAATTTTAGTCCATGAAGATGATAGAAACAAGACAACATTCACCACTCCATGGGGAACATTTCACTATGCCAAGATGCCATTCGGTTTGAAGAGTGCGAGTGCCACATTTCAACGTGCAATGGACTTGGCATTTGCAAATGAGAAGGATGTATTTTTGGTGGTGTACTTGGATGACTTGACGATGTTTTCAAAATCTGATGAAGAACACATGCATCACCTAAAAATTGTCTTTCAAAAATGCAGGAAATATGGTTTATCACTGAATCCAAAGAAGAGCTTATTCGCCATGGAGGAAGGCAAATTAATTGGGCATATCATTTCGAAAGATGGCATCCGCATAGATCCCGCAAGTGTCCAAGAAATTTAGCAAATCGATCTGACTAGAAACAAAAAGGAAATACAATCATTCAATGGTAAGATGAATTTTCTGCATCGTTTTGTACCCAATCTTGCAGAACACTTGAAAGAAATGACCAACATGCTTAAAAAGGATAGCCAGGTGAAATGGACAGATGAGGAGGTAAAATATTTCAACTTGATTAAATTGGCCCTTTCTTCAGCTCCAGTTCTAGTAAGCCCAGGCTATACTCAGGATTCCATAGTCTTTTCTTTTGCTTCGGAGCATACTATGGCAGCGGTATTATTGTAGAAGAGAGAGGGTCATGAAAGACCCATTGCATTTTTCAGCAGAGCTATAAGAGACGTAGCTTTAAAGTATAACATCATTGAGAAGCAAGCCCTAGCCTTGGTGAAGGCATTGAAATATTTCTGGGTATATATCCTACATTCTCACATTCTGGCCTATTTTCCTAACACTGCTGTAAAAGATGTTTTGGTACAGACCGATCTGGAAGGGAGAAGAGGCAAATGGATTGCAGCCTTGCTAGAATACGATGTGGAGATAAAGCCTACAAAGCTGATCAAAGGATAGGGGTTGGCGAAGCTAATGGCTGAATAAAATTTGCATG
This sequence comes from Pinus taeda, assembly GCA_000404065.3. Classification (NCBI taxonomy): domain Eukaryota; kingdom Viridiplantae; phylum Streptophyta; class Pinopsida; order Pinales; family Pinaceae; genus Pinus; species Pinus taeda. The sequence continues at coordinate 85,581 of APFE030669203.1, read as the reverse complement.
CATTGGACATAAATCTGATCGCTTCCCTAACCGATGAAAATGAGGAGGGAACGTCAATTAAGGTATCCAAAATGTTTGCGTTGTCCCCATGGTATTCTGATATAATATATGTTCTGCAAAATCTATCACCACCGCTTGGCATGACTAGAAACAAAGCGAGAACACTTAAATTGAAAGCTACCAAGTTTTGTGTTTTGAATTTTGCATTGTATTGGAAAGATCCCGATGGCATCTTGTTAAACTATCTGGTGGAAGAGGAGGCAAAGAAATCCATGGAAGATTTCCATGGAGGAGAGTGTTGTGGTCATCTTTTTTGGAAATCAACTGCTAACAAAATTTTGAGGGCAGGGTACTACTGGCCTACTTTGTTTGCTGATGTGCATAAGATGGTAAAGCGCTGTCGTAAGTGTCAAATTTTCGAAGGGAAATAGAAATTATAGCCTTTGCCACTCAAGCCTATCGAAGTGAGCACTACTTTTCAGCAGTGGGGGTTGGATTTCATTGGAGAAATTCATCCCGCATCTTCCAGACAACATAGATGGATCCTTACAGCCACAGACTACTTCACAAAATGGATGGAGGCAGCTCCTACCAGACAAGCGATGGACACGGTAATCATTTCATTTCTTGAAAATAAAATCTTGTCTCGCTTTAGTTGTCCCAGCAAAATAATCACTCATAATGCAACAACATTTAAATAAAAAAGGATGGTAGAATTTTGTCATAAGTATCACATCATTCTGGGTCATTCAACCGCCTATCATCCACAAGGCAATGGGTTGATGGAATATTCAAGTAAATCTTTGGTCAACATCATCAAGAAGCTGTTGGAAATAAATAAGAATAGCTGGAACAAGAGGTTGGTTCACGCGCTTTGGGCAGATTGGATCACTCACAAAAAATCGATTGGTATGTCGCCATTTGAGCTTGTTTATGGAATGGACACAGTATTTCCCTCTTCTCTTGCTGCCCTGGTGATCAAACTCCTTCAGGAGGCTGGCAGTGAGGAAGATCCCATGCAGAGAAGGTTGAATCAAATGATCCACTTGTAGCAAACAAGAGAAAATCAAGAAAATTTATGATAGAAAGGCAAATATGGATAGATTTCAGGTGGAAGATATAGTACTGAAATGGGATGCAAGAAATGAGGAGAAACGAAAGCACGAAATGTTTGAAAATTTGTGGAAAGGTCCTTTCAAAATCGCAGCATACAGGGGTCAGAATGCCTTTCTTCTCAAGGAAATAAGCGGAGAAGATTGTCCTGGAGGGCCGATCAATGGTCGTCTGCTCAAACGGTATGACTGTTGATCTATGAACGCTGCTTCCACTGTCATTGTAAATAACATTTTTTATTTTAGTTTCGTTTCAGTATGTACAGTCAGTTTTTGAGTCATTCCAATTTTCAAGTTTGAGTCAATTTCTTGGTCACTCCAGTTTTGTAAATAAGTCAGAGTCTTGTGTTGTTTATCAAAATGATGACTCCATAGCCCAATGGACCAAGAGGCACTGTCTAGCTCCTCCAGAGATCTGCTATTTTTGGCACCTCCATAGGAGCTACCATCCCCCATTGGAGCCAATGTTAGAGTCGGCCTGGTCAAGTCCTCCATCAGGGATCAAAACTCTTTATGCATTTCATGATTAGGTGTCCTGCTCCTCTCTTCCAGTTGCATTTCGCTAGGGACATGCCATGACCTAACGGAGAAAGTCATGCTAGTCAGTTTCCCTCAAGTCTGGCCCATGCTGGTTCAGGTCCTGGTCCAAAATCAATGAAATTCATGACAGTCAAGGTCTGGTCCTATTTCAGGACAGAGTCATTTTTGGTTTGAGTCTAGAAATTCATCAGTTTGATCTTTGAAAAAACATGTCCAGAAACAAGCCATGCAGGCCAGAGGGAGACCTTGTACACCTACAGTACAGAAAGCTTCATCACCACCGTAAGAGACATCAACTCTTCTTCAAAACTCCGTTTTGAAGAAAAGTCAAGCAAGGTCAACTATGACAAAATTTTCTAGAAATTTACAGATGACATTTTCAGATGTAGTCATGGATGTGAAAGCCAAAGGCCTAGTCACACAATCCCCACAAAGGAATGCCAAAAATTTTATCAAGAGAGCCACAATTTTGAAGAAAAAATGGAAAAAACAGAGTGCTGTAAAAGTCAATAAAATGGTGCAAACTCAAACATTAGAAAGTGGGTTTTTAAAGAGGAAAAAGTCAAACCAATTTCTCTCAAGCCTATAAATACATATTGTGGCCCAAAGCAAAGCCATTGTGCCATTGGAGACTTAGAAAGACATTTCAAAAGGTGGGAGAGCGAGATTGGTGAGTATTTAAGTGAGTTGTTAGGTGATTTGGGAGCACGATGCACACAGGCAGGAGCACGGCGCACTCACCGCGCGCGACGGATATACAGCCAGTCCGCCATTGAAAGAATACACAGGCATAGTGCATATAAGGCGTGTGGTGCACTGGTAAGAGCACGTGGCGCACACAGTCCAACAACTCAAAAACAAGGCAAAACCGTTTCAAATCTTTGTGAAGCCTATCAAATCAAGAGCTTTGCATAGCATTTATCAGTTCAATGGTTTCAGAGTGCAACAAAGAAATTCAGGGTACATACAGTAGTAATGGCCTTGGAAACTGCATCAGATTATGAGGGGGAAACCCACAGTGATACAGCTTCAGGAGAACAGGCTCCCCAGAGACCTAGGAGTGGCAGACATGTCAGGGATGAACCAGACACCCTCACAGACAGGGAAAATTTTAAGAACACCCCCTAAATTTATAAGTATAATAAATGGGCGAATCTTCATGGTATATAGGAAAAATGGAAGGCGATTTTATCAATAATATAATATGTATATATAATTTTTTGGCGAATCTCTCACTAGTCATGGCGAATATTTTACTCAATTATAAAATCTTGTAAGATCTTGGTATTACCCTGGGTTATCATAAACCTGGAGCTTAAAAATTACTATTAGTAATCTATAAAAATTAATAAAATTAATAGTTGATTTTTATTTTAACAAAGCTA
>APFE030669203.1:54266-80991 GCA_000404065.3 Pinus taeda | reverse complement strand
ACCTTTTTTACCCTCTCCCTTAATAAAAGGTGGGCTATTTGAGGTGATTTGTAAAAATGTACTATGATACAAATATTCACCCACTAAAAATTTAAAACCCCTTAATTTCGCCAAAGGGCGAACATTCGCCCCTAAAATTTTCTATGCTCACAGAGTTGCAGGCATGCCCTCTCGCTATGTCGTGTTTCCAGCACTCGGCATGTTTCAAATTTTGTCAGAGGGTGGAAAATGTCAGGTTTCATCATGAGTTGGCCTGCCTCTTTGCACTACACCTATAGGGAGGACAGTCTATCGTGGCAGGGGTCACTTTCACATTGACACCCAAAACCATATCAGTGGCAACATGCATACGAAATGTTGGAGAACAGTGGCACAAGAAGATGAAGGTGGAGAGGGAACTTTATGAGCCTTATATAAAAGCGAGTTGTTTGAGTTAGCTCACGATAGTTTTCCCATTCAGATTTCTGAGAGATGATTATGCTCTGCTCATGAGATTGATCATGAAATACTTTAGTTGTGAGGGGAGGTTTTCTCGCCTTTATGCCTATCACATCAGGTTACTCATGCACTTCAACAGGGTGCATATGATGAACCTCCCATTCTTCATTTGTGGGAACATATATAGGATGAGAAAATTAATGCAGCACAGTACCCCTCAGCGGCAGCTCAACAGCGTATATCACTTTGCTCTTATCCATATTTTGGTGGACCATCAGTTGAGATTGTAGGGCATTGCTTGGGAGGAATTCATCTCCCGTGACTTCTTCAACACTCCACAGATAGTATCAGAGGCAAAACATGAGATAGGGGGTACTTCTCATCAGCATGAGCACCATGAGACCACTGTGGTGCCATTTTCCATCACATATTAGAGAGGCTATCCAAAAGGCACCAGGCCTTTGTTTGCAGCAGCAAAGCGAGTGTTATCTCCACCTGGAGTGGAAGGGGCCTCGCTTTCGGCATCGACAACACAGGAACAGGATAGAGGCAAGGAGCCAATGCATGAGGAGGGGCCTTCGGGTGATCCATCAGGTGCTCAAGGGACCGGTGTCATCCTCATTCCAGATAAAGAGACAGAGGGAGAAAATGCCAAACTTAGGATGATTATTCAGGAGCAGGACACAGAAATCAAAGACTTGATGCTCAATTTTGAGAGGTCCAAATGGGTCATAAACTATCTGGAGTAGAGGAACAAATAGTTGGAAGACAAGCATGTGATCATGGAGCTGCAGAACATCGGTGAGGATTGCCTAACTACCCAGCAGCGGAGGATTGAATTCACTTCATTGGAGCAATAGGTTATGGATGATCGTGAGTCTGTTCTTGAGAGATTCAACATGCACCTGGAAAAGATTTTGAACAAGGCTGACAAAGACAACACACTACTGAGACACATGGCTCATCATTACAGGGCACGGAACTTGAGTTTGAGAGCCCGAATAAGGAGCTTGAAAGCAAAACTGAGGAAAGCCACAAAAAGGGAAAAAAGGGAAAAAGAGAAAGAGAGACTCAGGATCTTGGCTGAGGCCTCCTTGACTAAGAAAAGCACCCCATAGAGAACTTCCAGCCCAAATCTCAAAAAATTTGGGAAAATTTTGGTCACAGGGAAATTTTTGGGCGAAAAACAGGGATTTTCTCCCTATGTGTCGCGCACCCTGCACGACGCTAAAATTCTAGCACTCCAATCGAGCAAAAGTTTACATTTTTGGATTCAACATCGAAAAATACATCTACTGGTGTCCAAGCTAGAAATTTTGATAAGTTCTCGGTCTCCTAAAGGTCAAAAAACACCCAAAAATGGCCTTTCTGCCACTTTTTGGACACACAGAAAGCAGTCTTCGGAGAATGAAGATTTGGAGGGGTAAATGAGCATCGAATTTAGAAATTCTAGTGGGGTTAGAAATTAGACAGTCCAAGCTTTCTAGAAAGCCCACTTGGGTACATTTTGGACACCTAGAAGTGCCCCAAAACAGGCCCCAAAGTGGCACGACGCACATAGAAAATAGCGCAGCGCACAAAGGAAAAATTGCCAATTTGCTTCCGTTTCGTGAAATTTCGGTTCGCGACTTCTCCAAGTGCACCCGCTCATCTACACTTCGGTTTTTTGGCAACAAAGGTGGCATTTAAAATGTTTTTTCTCCAGATTGGCTTCTATCCAAGTGGCGAATGAAGGCAAACGGTCACCCCACAGCCAAATGTCATGCTTGAGAGCGTTGCACCTGTAGCTGATGGTTGGCTCCCCATCTCCATTTCGAAATGATTTGAGTAACTTCCCAACCCCTGGGCATTCTATCTCTTCCTCACAAATTCTATATATTGTATGCAAGTTATTTGCAAAGGGTTGGTTGGCTTGTAACTTCTGGGAGACTGTGGGAAAGAAAACTTTGTTTCTGCATTGTATATTTTTATAGAGAATTAATGAAAGGCAGCGGCTCTGTTTCATGAGATTCCTGTGGTTGTGAGTATAGCAAGTGTTTCTCTTATGTTTCATATGTATCTTGTTATATTTTTTATTCCATTTCACAATCATTTCTGGTGAAATTTTTCGAGTGAGATCAGGTAGAATTCAATTCTATTGCTCTACCTATGGGAAAATTTCATATACAGTGTTCATTCTTCTGTTTGAAAAGGATTCATGTTGCCCATGCCCTTTTAAACTTCTTAATCATTCTCTCCATTTCTTTTTTACGTTCCATAGTTTCATTTCGTATCCATTTCTGATGAAATTTTTCGAGTGATCAGGTAGAATTCAATTCTATTGTTCTACCTGTGGGAAAATTTCATATATAGTGTTCATTCCTCTGTTTGAAAAGGTTCATGTCACCCATGCCCTTTTCAACTTCTTAATCAATCTTTCCATCCCGCCACATTTTAAAACTAAATTTCTATGCTTTCAACCTACCTTGCCTCACGAAATAATCTGTGCCTTCATTTTAAGTTCTCTATTCATTGAAGTCCAGTGGTCCCATAACATCCCAGAAATACAGTCATTCATAAAAATCACTCTTTGTTTTCATTTCCACTTACTAGCCTAAGACAAATAGTTCATTGTAAGTCATCTCAGTCCTTCTCGTTCATCTATTCACTGAGTGTGACCCGGAGAGAGCCCTCTCCTGTTCTGGTAGGGCTAGCTACCAGACTGAGCGTGATTCGTGGTTACCCTAAATTTTTCCTTCCTTCAGCCTGAGGCAGATTTATGTGTTAAGAGTTTTAATGAAGTTAATAATTCCGTGCCATTGTCGTATTTGTCAAGAAACTAAAAATGAGTTAAGAAAGAAGTGGCTAACTGACTAAAATTATAAAAAGAGCCTCGTGGTAACTCAATGTACCATTTTGAAGCAAGACCAATCAGAGTGCATTGAAAAAGACGTAAGCAAATTGAATCATCGATAATGGAATTAGATGCACACTAGAGGTGATAAGTCATCACAACATTTGACGGATATTCTCCTAACTTACCCTCAAATTTCGGGATATCACTGAGCAACTTATTAGGCATTTGCGACCAATACGAAAGATAATAAATTGCATCGTTCGTAAGGCATGACAAATCAGGTAAATCCAAAGTTGCAATAAAAGGTAACTGATAGTTAGGGTCGCAAAAACCTTGGGTAACAAGACCAGCCCCAGGAGGAGGATATCCAGGATAACCTGGAATTGGATTTGCATTAGGAATATTATATCCTCTAAGAAAACTAGGATTAATCAGACCAAACTGGGCTTGTTGAGGTTGCTGATAAGTATATCCAGGGTATGGTTGATACTGATAAACTAGATTTTCTACAGTAGGACCGAATTGACATTGTCCCTGGTATGGTTGATAAGTGAATTGCGGTTGACTTGTGACAGCCGTACTTGGACCAGGTTGTCCTACAGGCATCTGAAACGAAGTCTAAACTGTAGGTCCTGACTGTGGTAAAGAGGCTTGAGGAGTTTGTACTGACACATGAACAATAGAAACTAGAGTTGTTGATACTCCAGAAACAGGTGTGGCCAGTTGAACAGAAGCTGCAGTAGTTGCAGCATTAGTTTGAGGTGGAGTTTGAGGTGAATTAGGCCCAGGCTGATGAACTACACCAGGTGTAGAAGTTTGAACAGTAGGCTGGACAGGTTGCTGGGTTGGACTAGAAACCAAAGGTTGTCTAGGCTGACTTGATAGCTGCACATTCGGCTTCAAAGTCTGGTTAGATGGATCCCACACCATGTTCATTCTAGGGTATGGACCCATAAAAGGTTGAGCATATTGAGGACCATAATCGGGTGGAGCCTAGGGTTGATAATTGAGAGGTACATTTCTAGCTCCTTGTACAAATGGTTGACCAGAAGGTGGTTGGAAACCTTGGGTTGGGTACTGACGTTGAGGTTGATAACCTTGAGGCACATACTGAAACTAGGGTTGACCTTGAGGTATATATTGATACTGGGGTTGACATTGAGGTATGTACTGAGTCTGGGGTTGACCTTGAGGTATGTACTGTCCTAACAGTATGTATTGTCCTTGACGTTGACCCCCAAGTGGTAACTGACTACCTTGAGGTTGCCTCCCAGGCGATAATTGACTACCTTGAGGTTGCCCTCCAAGCGGTAACTGACTACCTTGGGGTTGCCCCCCAGGTGATAATTGACTACCTTGAGGTTGTGGATTTGGAATAGTACTAGACATCATAAGAATTTCTTCTATGCTCAACACTTGAGTTCCGTTATTACCAGTTGATATCTCAAGTTCAATTGGTTGAGGAGATACTCCTAAAAAAGTACCAATGAGTGACTGATACCCCGAAGGAATAGAAGGACTACCATATAAAAATGTTTCCAGTGTTTGGGAAAACATGGATGACCATTTCAACATATTCAACGGATGATAATAACCTCTGGGTGTAGGATGAAAAAGAATTTGAGGTGGTGAAAAACTAAAACCTGGGTTTTCTAAAAAAATTGTCAATGATATGTACCAAATGTCACTCCTAAAAGGACTGTAGAAAATTGATTCACGCTCCCTAAGTTCTAAAGTTGGTTGATTTTTAGGGAGAGTTATATCTTCGTCTGGACTAACAAGTTTTCAATAGAAATGAGTTTAGAAGGAAGATTTTGGGTAATGATACTTCCTACCTTGGGTGAACCAGGACCACTAGAAGTGGGAGAAGAAAATCCTGAAGATGGAGTAGCAGCAGGCTCGGTTTTAGGATCATGAATTTAGGTTCTTCAGCTAATTCATTGGTAGGAGAAATGCTACCAGTAACTTCGGAAAATGAAATTGGTTCAGAAATATACTCTGTTGCTTGAACTTGATAATCAAGATGAGTAATTAAAGATGACTCTTCGGCTTTCAGTGACCCAACTCTACTGTCAGTAGGTGATATAAGAGCTTGTAGCCCTTCAAGCTTAGGAGGTTTCCCTCGAAGTCTACGGGATTGTCTTGGTAATTCAACCACGATTAAATATTTAATTACTAACACGCAAACAAAGAAAATCTCAATAAAACCACCTAAAGTCTCTAAAGAACCAAAAATTGAATCACACGCCTAGAAAATCTAAGAGTTAAAACCACACACAAACAGTAACTTTCCAGACCAAAAACACTAGTTGGTGATGAAATCCAAAATCGTAGAATTTAATACAGAAAGGGTGGCTGGAATAGTTACCTTGCCAACCTACTTAATGAAACAGATTGGCATAAGTTTCTTCACAAAAACCATCTTGAGTGAAGAGAACCCCCCAGAGAGTCGAAGTGAGTCTAGTCGACATCTACTCCTGGTACAGTGAGACCCTTCCTTCACCGTCACCTTAGGAAACAATCTTAAGTTTATGGACACTAAGGTTACCAACAACAACAAATACATCTGAGGGAACAGTCTATGATGCGATCTACGGGCAAGGGCAGAGTAACAAAGCTCAATCCCCTTGAAGGCTCCTCAACATGATCAATTTGAGGTTTACCAACAAGTGACCCTAGGCTCCTCGACAATGGTTACTCCGAGGTTTACCATTTATAATATGCGCAAATCTTTTATCTTTCCCAATGAGACAAAATTGATTGTCTCAAAGGTTCGAACATGATCTTGTGATTGACTCCTTTAAGAGAAGCTTCCCATATTATATCAATTACAATTAGATTTATTTCCTACCACAAGATATAGCTACTGGTTTGTTTTAACTATCTTGGAGAGTTAATTACTCTCTACTCCAAGATACTAGCCTAAGCTATATTGGTGATAAGAGCCCTAGAAATAAAAAAGATTGCTAGATCGATTTTAATTAAGTGTTACTTTTATGGTTTGTTTCTTAAGTCAATAGGTATGGAAATGAAACTTTGATGGTGTGAAGACTCAACTCCAAAAACACTAAAAAGAAATGCACCTAAAATGATAAACAATTCATTTTTCCTTCAATGAATTTCTAGCTAAAAGAAAGAGTTTGAGAATGTAATTCTTTGAAAAATAAATCCTTCTTTCAATATGTAAATGAAAAGGAAATATTTTTGTCTTTTTCAATAAGAACTCAAAATGAGACTACTAATTATGCTCATAAAAAATCCCTTTTCTTTTTCAACACTCAAAAACTACAAAAAACGATTCTTTGAAAAGAGATTCTACAATTTCTAGAAAACACTCAAAACTACAAAAACTAATCTTGAGATCTAAAAAATTTAAAAAACCTAATCGAAACAAAAGCTTCAAATATTTTTGAGGATGTTTTACTTAATTATTCAGTAAACTAAGGATTAATTTGTTCAGAATAACAAATCAATAAAAAAACATCCAGCTATGTTTTCTTTTATAAAAATGAAATTCAAAACTTATAACCAAGTTCATTCAAAGATTTGCAAAGAGAAAACGAAATCTATTTCTCACCAAGGGCAGATTTCAGAAACTAGTCAGACTCATAAAGAAGACAAAAGACACCAAGGTAATCTAAGGTTTCTTAGGCTTCTAATCTTTGAGGCACTACAGAGACAAAGTGAAAACCAACCAAGCATGCAAAACTTCTAGAAAATAATCTAAAACAAAAATACCAATGGGACTTACTCACAAGATATTTTTGACAGAACACATGCGGACCTGGGTAGACACTAAAAGTTGTAAATGAAACCTAAACTTAACTGGAGATGCCCGCACTATATGTAAAAAGAAAGTGCAGTCCTCTGAAAACTTCGAAAAACAAAAAATAATCTAGATCCTAAAAACTACTCAATCCCACACACATCAAGCAAAAGCCAGAAACAAGAACAAGTTTCTCAAGTCAAAGAAAAAGGAAAACCAAAAACAAAATTCAGTTCCCCACTGAAGTTGCCAATTTGTTGGCTGGATAAATCAATCTTATAGACAAGGCCGATCTCCCTAGTATCAAAAGATATCTAGCAACAAGTAGAACAAGAAAATCTACCTTTCTTTGAACATATTGTGATTCATTAATAAAAACTATAGAGGAGTTTAGACCCTACCTTAAGTCCAACGCTAGTTTGTAGCAGCCATCCTTCAACCATCCGAAAGAGTTTCCTTTTGAGAACCTACAATCACAAACAAGCACACATCAAATAACACCTGCATAGCTAATATCATAAATCATGTTCATCATAGTGATCAAGGAATCCATAAAATAAACTATAAAACATAGCTTATTGAGAAAAATAAACTTATTTGTATTAACTTTGAAATAGAAGAACCTTACAACCTTTGGTGCCTTGATGTTGTACAAGATCTTCCCAGGGTCTGAAACAAGAATCTCCTTTACTTGGACAAGCCTCACACTCTTCCAAATGAGATGAAATAGGTATGTTATCATTCCTCACAAAATCTCAATTAGGAAGACTAAGTTCCAATAACATTTCACCTCAAAAATATTCAGCTTTCAGCCTCCCAAGTAACCAGCCCAATGCTTCATTTTATAGTGCAAAGGAAGGAGGCTGCAGGCCCACCTATGAAGGGATAGAGTCCTCCTTGAAAGGGATAAGCTCCTCACATCAAGGGGTTAGCTCCTTAAGGTATGGGATGCGTGAACCTTAAAGGAGCGAACTTGCCACCTGAAGGTTCCTTCCAGAAGCTTCTAAAAATGCCTCAAAGTGAGTTTTTAAGAATATACTTGCGCCTTTTTGACTTTTACAGGGGTCCACACCCATAACATAGAGACAGAGCGGTCAGGTGCGCAGGGGACATGACCATTAGGTGCGGGACCGCTGATAATGCTAAGAGAAAGTGTGGAACCAACAATTTAGAGACTTTTGAGGGCTTTCTCTTACTTTCAAGGCTTGATATGAAGAACTGAGGCTTAAGACTTGCAAAGGAGGAAAGTATGAGTGGTAATGGACTCACACAGATTGTAGAATGTGAAGGTGACAATTTTTGTGCAACAGTTTAGATATTAACATTTGATCCATTCATTTTAAGAATATGTCTTTGAAACAATACCCTATATTTTAAATATAAATTTTTGTTATTTTAGAAATATTTGATACCAATATGAAACCATTCAATGATCACAACATGGGTATTCATTTCCATTCCCCTTCTTAATAACTTATCTACTCAAATCATTGTCAATGATTCATTTCCATTTTCTCTTCTCAATAACTTACTTAATGACATCATTGTTAGAGATTTTTGTTCATGATGAAAATTATTTTGGCTCATATATTGTTGACCACTGTATAATACTTTCTTCTTAAATCTCTAGTATTATAACTTGAATAATCTTTCTAATTTCAAATCCATTATCTTACTTCCCAATTAGTTTTAATATTTACCCCAACCAACTAAAATTAATATCTTTATGTACTCTAAGAATCTTTCATCAATACCATAGCTTTACATGCAAAATATAAAGTGAATATATATATATATATATATATATATATATATATATATATATATATATATATATATTATATTATAATATTATATATATAGTATATAAATATCCTAAAAGAAAAAATCCAACATAATTCTTATTTCATTTTTTCAAAAGTAAGATACAATTTTTGTGATTTTAGAAAAATTTGATACCAATATGAAACCATTCAATGATCACAACATGGGTATTCATTTCCATTTCCCCTTCTCAATAACTTACCTACTCAAATCATTGTCAATGATTCATTTCCATTTTCTCTTCTCAATAACTTACTTAATGACATCATTGTTAGAGATTTTTAGTCATGATGAAATTTATTTTGGCTCAAATATTGTTGACCCCTGTATAATATTTTCTTCAAATCTCTAGTATTATATCTTGAATAATATTTCTAATTTCAAATCCATTTATCTTACTTCCCAATTAGTTTTCATATTTGCCCCAAACAACTAAAATTAATATCTTTATGTACTCTAAGAATCTTTCATCATTACCATAGCTTTACATGCAAAATATTTAAGTGAATATATATATTATATATATATATATATTATATATATATATTTATATATATATATATTATATATATTCTAAAAGGAAAAATCCAACATAATTCTTATTTCAACTTTTAAAAAGTAAGATACAATTTCTAATACTTAACAAATAATATAAAATTTCAATTACTTATTAATATGGTAATATTTATATTACCTTAAAATCAAGGAAAATAAGACGATCTCATTGAATCTCTAGCTTAGTGAAATAAATCTAATGTAATATTTGAATAACATTCACATCCTTGTCAAGGAAGGATATCAGAGTATGGTGTCCATAAGTGATTGGTCATAATTACCAAAATATGTACTATTTGAACTAAACATTATTAATGAAACAAAATCAAAGTATATCATGCCAACTAGAAAAATATTGAGAAGTATTCCTTTCAACGATAGTCCAAACAAACAAATCATAGTTTTCTTTCACATTGTCCAAACAAAATTACCTTGTGTGGAAGCTCACGTACTAAGATTTGGTGTCATGTAGAATGAAACATTAAAATAATAATAAATGATTTAAAACCCATTCCAAAATCAACTATTGGTAAAATAACGAAAGTTCCGAGTGTATATAGCATTTAATAGTAAATTCTACAAAATATTACGAAGCTTATATTCTTTCAAAAATTATGGCAGTCTAATATTTTTGACAAAAATAAAAGCTTTAAACTACATAATGAAAATGGATAAAAAAAAAAGTCTCATTTTCCAAGAATGCATATCAAGATTACAAAGGCTATAAAAGATTACCAACATTATAAAATATTACCAAGGTTTACTTATTTCAAAAACCAATACTTTTGGAAATAATGAAAACTTCAATCTATATATTCCAAAGGGAGGAATCATAGGAACTAATTTATCTCATCACATTTTCTAGTAAAAGTTACAAAGTTTACCACAATAATTTATATCACAAACTAGTAGGTGTATCACACATTAACCAAGGTAAATGTAACACACCAATATATACACCCAACAAGCTAAAAGAAGTGTCCACCATTGCATTTAATGATACAACACTCTAAATTAGCACATTGACATTGGTAAAAGAAAAGAAGTAATTAAATGGAGATATATGTTTTTCTTTTCTGCAAAATGAATAAGCATTAAGAATAATTTATTTTCTTAAAAAAGAATAAGTGCTATATTTCAAAGACAATAAGAAGAAACAATGTGCATGGTGCCTTCAAAATAATGAATTCTAAACTCTAAAAAATGACTTGTGCAAGAAGGAGGATGTGAGGGAATACAAATATGAACATCACCTCTTCAAATTATAATTTACATGACATGGTTTTTTTTTTCCTTGTACCTCTTTTTTTACTCGAACATGTAAACTACAAGATTTAACTGTAATCCTTCTTCCTTCTTTATCAATAAATATTAACAAAATAATATCTCGCCTTCAATATATGCTTTCACAAGAAAAAATGTACAATAAAGTAGAGAGGTGCAAACTAACATTACACTTGTAATGGATAGAAGACAAAGGGACTACAATTAACACTACCATGTTGTCGTTTCACAACCAATTTAAACGAAAGAATTACTTATTGGAGCCACTATTCACCAGTTATTTAAAACAAAAAGAATGATCAAATATTTTAGAATGAAAATAACTATTTAAAATGTAAACTCACTACATCTTCATCCAAGAAAGTTTAATTAAAGAAAAATATAACAAACTAGAAATTTTACCCGATAGTTATTTGATACTCAGTCATCTTTGTTCAACAGTTCAGCTCGCTAACTCCAACAAACTAGCTAGTCTTACCACCCAACCATATCCAAGGGAAAAAAATTCCCTCGAACCCCCGAGCCTTATGAGCTCACAAATAGTACCAAATTCAACAATAGTGAGAATCATTGGGAAAACTAAGGAAGCTATCTTATCTTCCTCTAACACCACTTAGTTTTGATCAGGTAGGCAACTTTATTTGGATTTTAAATTTAGGAATTTAGTAGTCATTTTGGCTACATCTCCCTACTCTTGCTAATATCCCCCTCCATGGGGAAAATTCTTTCAATATTTATAAGCATTGAGTGGAGTGACACCTCACCACCTTCATGCAAAAATTAATTTAGTTTTCATATATTATAAGTCATATTATTCACCACGCTCCCTGAGGTGATAACCTCATTTTTTTCTTAATTATTCAATTACTTTAATTATCCAATATTCATCCATCCATCTGTCCTTTCTAGAAAAATTTCTATTATTGATTTTTCAAAAATAGGTAATTAGTAATTTAAAATATTTTTTGTTCAAATGACCCTCTAAAGTGGGTAAATTGGAATTAATTCAAGTTAAATTTTATGTTACATTAATTCACCTAGTTGATGTAATCCCTTCATTGGTGTTTATTTTCAGCCAAATAATAGGGATTCCACAACCCTATTGTGCATCTCTCTCAACTTCTTAGGACTCCACGCCCTTGCCCTATACCTAGGACTTTGCATCCTAGTAGAATCAAGACTACATGCCCTAATATGTCACAAAGATCCAAAACTCCATGCCTTGATCTTTCAGAAAGTTAGGACTCCACACCCTAATCTTTTCCATAGATTCTCATCTATGCTTCTTTGAAGCTCCATGCTTTTCCTCAAGGTACTAGTTGTGAGCTCATATGCATCTGATGATATATTGGCAAGGTCTTGTTTCTCCATACATGCATGCATCATAACCTTATTTATTAAACACAACAACTAATACTCATAATGAATTAATTCAATCACATTTTAACCAACTGTATACATGACCTCCACAGTCATTTATTATCTGAGCATAACTATATAAATTACCTCCATGATCATTTATTATTTGGGCATAACTATATATATGACCTCCATGGTCATTTATTATCTGATTATACTTCTTGACAAGTAACTAAGTTTCATGCCAATTCCTGCTAAATGCATGGTGAAGCATACATAATCATGTAATTCATAGATCATCCACAAGATTATAGTCAGTTAGCTACTCCACATAGTAGATTTTGTTCATGTGTCGCAATCAGAGACCATCATTCATGTCATGCACCCAAGTCAAAATATGATGTCAAAAGAGAAACATAGATAATATGCACTTAACAAAAATACATAACCATAGATATTATCATAAGCATGCAAAAACCATGTGACCCAAACTAGGTCTATAGTGTACAACAATATACATAAGTCTAAAATATACAATCTTTATACACTCCATCAAAATCACCCTACATGTGTCACCGAAACTAACTAACAAAGAAGGGACACTATATACTCCCTATCTTGGGCTAAATTTGGCCCTAAGTTTTCCTATAGCTATACTATACTTTGTTCTTTTTAATTCTCTTGTCATAAATGTTTTAACCTTATGTATAGGTATTTGATATCTTTTTCTTCATGGGAATTTATAACTCAATGCTTTGCTAAAGTGAAAGCATCTTGATGAAAACCAAAACATATGATTCTTAGTCAAGTAGGAAATATATCCATACTATATTGTATGTGTTTCAATATATAAAATACCAAATATTTCAATATCAAAACCAACCATACAATTTATAATACCATAACAAGATATGATTTGATGTAATTGATATGACATCTACTTAAGTTATCTATAATATCTTGACATTCAACATGTTTTTCTTCTCATAGTTCACATTAATCTTTCATGTATCATCTTTTGGGTTCTATAGTATATTGAGCTTGCCAAAATATAAATAGCTCCCACATTAGTTTTATAACAACATTGATGGTCCATCCTATCATATAATCAAATTTGCATGACAAGAGGTAGAAAATCATAGATATCCAATTGCATGTCAATATCATTACCAAACATGATATAAATAATTACATATGTTTTATCGCTCTAAATTTACCCTTTTCATTTCACAAGGCATAGATGTAATAAAAAATCTTAGGAACCAATTACTAGTTTTACCAAAAGTTTAATCCTAAGAATAAAAACAAATTAAAGCTCAAAGCACAATTATTTGAACTTCGCAGGCTAAAGTGGAAACACCTACTTTGTACCACTAATTTTTATTTCAATTCCACGACCATTGATGTTATTCACATTCATTACTTGAGAACAAATTCAATCTTGTTTTAGAATTCAACATGTCAATTTTGAGAACTAATTCAATCTTGGTTTAGACAAATTGTATTCCAACATATCAATTTGCAATCTTTCAATCAAATATAACTCATAAAGTAGGTTACCAATAACATTATATCAACACCCATTTCTCAATTACTCACGACTTGTATTCAATAGCTAGGTAATTAATTTGGTTTTACACCTTATTTCTTAACATTAATACATATGTTAAAAAAAAAAAACTTACACAAAACTATGAAAACCATACGTTTCTCAAACTATGAATAATGATGTTGATTTTACGTAAGATTTACACTATCATAATGGAATTTCTAGTGCAAAGCTGTTTTTAGAAAAAATAATTAGTACCCTCTCAAAATATTACACCCTTTTGCAAAGCTACTCACTACTCATACAACTATACATCCTAGCACAAATTCCCAAATCCAACAATTTCTTCCATTCCACATAAAATACAGTCATATTAGGTTTCTAAATCATGCAAAAGTTCCAATTCATCAAAAATTTGATCTCCCTCTTTTTAACATTTTCCCTCAAAAATTACACTAGCATGTATTCTTGTGAAATAAGAACTCAAATCAACTTTTCATTAACCTTATACCTGATGCTTTAAGCTAAAAGAAAAATAAATAAATAAATCCAATCATAGAAAAGGTTTATCTCTAAACATGTTATTCTCTTAACAATTATGTGTTAATCAAATTTCAAGAAAGTAATTCATCATGTTCATAAACAACATTAATTTTAAATCTATCAACTAACTAAAAATATGTTTGATAAGTTCATGAGTTCGATCCTCATAATTTCTCTAATTAATTTAGTTAAATAAAATTCAATCAACACGCAATCTGTAAATTCATCAAGGAGACTATTATGAGTTTCCTAGGAACAACAATACAAAATATTCTTTAAATATGCTAGACTTCAATTGTCTTAAGTGAACGAAAAAGATATTTTATCAACTTTTTACAATCATCTATTTCTACAATTTCAAGGATTTAAAAATCAATTTAACGCTACCTCAATCAAGCACATACAAAAAAAATTACAATACCCAGTCCACATTTGACTACATATATCAAGATAAGCTATTACAAACATTCTAAACCACCTAATGGTGTAAACTATACCAACCTTATTTTCTTCATTTGTAATCTAAGGAAAATAATACAGTTAAATATCAAACAAATTCTTGTTATGAACATTTATTCCACTAAATTCAAAGCATGCATAATCAACCCTTCTTAATCATGTCCATGAGATTTCATCAAAATCAATTCTTCATTATATACACAAATAATTACTTACATTATAGATATAAAGTAATTCACTAGTAAAAAATGACTTATTAATTACTAAAAGACAACTAAAATTTGCATATAAATGACCATTTTTTACATGGTGACTAATATTAGCTAATTTACAGTATCTTATAACACGACCAACTTTTATTCACTTTTAGCTTAGTCATTAATTGGTTTCCTCAATTTTATCATCTAGTAGTATATTTAGTCATAGATTTGGTCATTAATTATTGCAATTAATGACCAAAGAAATATCACTAAATTTTAGTCCTGTTATAATATATTGTAAATTAGCTACTAATAGTTGCATATATGCAAAAATTAGTCAACTTTTAATAAAAGTTATCATTTGTAGTAGTCATTTATCTTTTTGGGTATTTTCATATTCATGATATAAACAACTGATTAGAGTAATTTCTATTCATTTCATTCAATTTCGTTCATAATTATTATAAACAACTAATTTAGTCATATATTCATTTTATTCATGTTTATCATTAATTAATATAAACTACTAATTTAGTAGTTTTATATTTATTTTATGTATTCATTATCAATCAACATAAATTACTTACTATGATTTTGCGACTAAATTTATAAAAAATGCCATTCAATGTGCATGTTTATGTAAATATGATAACACAAAGTTATGTATGTTAATTACATAACTAATAATATCAAGTGAAAAATAAAAATAATTTCAACCATATAATTTTATTATATAAAATATCAAGTATTACAATATGAGTTTTCCAAACTTAATATCGTTGGACTACAGTTTACACATGAAATATCATTTCATCATTCCAAAACATTATCACCGTGTTGCCAAAGCATTGCAACTAAATTCACCAACTTTGTAGGTTTGACCATCAGCCTCTATGAGTGTGTCTTATGCAAGATATTGGCTCTAAGGGTATCACTAGACATATTATCTTCTCTCTCTCATTTTTCATTTGTCGCTCTAATGTCATTGTTTTCCTCTTTCTTGAATTACTATTTCTTACCATCAATATTGAGTTCCTCTCCTAAAAATCAAAGAAGATACAATGTAAAGTATAATATATTAAAGACGATGAATACTTGAATATAAAATAAAGTAGACTATAAAAAATTTATAGGACATATACCTCAACATTCGATAGTGGCCACTGTGCAGCTAGATCACCTGTATAAACAAAGAAAATAAAATGTCATCATAGAAAATAACACCTTAAGAACTTAATTTTCAACCTTCAACAAAACCTTAGGCACAATCATACCAACTAAGTTACATGTTTAAAATATCAAGCAATAGATAACTAGTGAAAATAAATGGAAAAAGAATATCAGTGTAAAAAATATCCTTATTGCTTGTTCTAAAAGAGTCATGTTCCTTAAATTTGGATACTCTTTTGCTCACAATAAAATTTCCTCACTATTATGACCTATGTTTTTGGGATCATGAGATTGATCCAACATCATATTGGATTATGGAGACAAAATGATTCAACTTTCTAAGATGTGTGCCTCACTTGGTTGAATCAAGGTGCTAGTTGTGAGTAGTGTCAAAACCTTAGGGAGGAATAACACTAAGGCATAAGAAAATATATCACCACTTCTCCACAAAAATAAAACATTTCAATCCCACAATGGCCTCTAGGAGTACATTTCATTGGATGGATATCACACTCTAAGAGAGGATACATTTCATGGATGATACACACTCAGAGATTGTTTAATACAATGAGAATGGATATATTGTCACAATTCCCCTTTCATTCAACCCTATAGTTTGTATTATATTCAATTAATTATTATATTACAAATTATACTATTCGATAATTATTATTTTGATCATTTCTAAAATTGTTTGTACTTCTGTATACATGAAAATATGAGAAAGAAAAAAGTACTTGTGACTAGTTAATTTCAAGTGAATCTAAATACACAAGAAATTATGGTGCGTTGGTGTTTCTATAGCAATTATCTGCTCTTTGTACCAATTCCTCCCATGTCCTACACTACTTTTGGTGAATTCCTCTTTGATGATGTCCAATGCCAATGCAATGGACATTTATCCTCGACGTATTTCTGATCCAAAGGGATGCTCCACAAGTAACAACCAAAAGGTAGCATCAAATATATTACTGGAGGCCAAAATGTAGTATTATATGACAAGCCAAGAAACATTTCACGTTAGTCATCTTGCCTTTAATATTGATAAATAATTTCTTTGCATGATAATGTAATACTAAAGTGTCATGTAGGGACATTTAAAGTTAGTCATCCATCAATATCACCTTTGAGAGTGCTTAGTAGTTAATTCTTCCTTTTACACACATAGTAGATCACCAACTTACAAGGATAGCAATACAAACACAAAAAAATGAAATTAAAAGAAATTCTAGAAGGTCGAATGCAACTAATATTGAGTCAAGAAAATATCAAACCCTTCACATTAGAAAGGAATTCTTAGGCACTAAAACAGAAAATCCTTCCATTGCATCATTCTCACCTTTTCTTTAATTTATTTAATTTAGAACATAACTTTCTAAAAGAAATTCATTCAGAAAAGTCTCAAAATCCTAGCAAATGCTCGAGTGATTGTTATATAAATTAAATAGAAAGGAAATTGTTCAATATTCTTTTAACTTGCAGAATATATTGAAGAAAATGAAGCTTTCTCATCCATTTCTTCTAATCAAATTGTAATCCGTGGGTTCCAATCAAGTAACCAATTTCCCTCCAAGATAGTTGAGACATCACTTTAGGGAAGGAATTATAGAAGCATTGGGATAGTAGAAATGGAATTAACTAAGAGGAAAATTAAGCACTTTAGTGCATGCTTCAAAATATTTGAACACAACTGAAAATGGTTTTATACTTCATCCACACATTTCAAAACATAAATCATTCAGTTGCATCTCATTTATTTTCCACCTTTTTGTAATACCTAATTCTCTGAGCAAGAATAGTACATTCATAAATATTGTTATGAAAGAGGACTCTTCATAATCCTAATAAGTTGGGCTCTAGCAAATAAAAAATTTCATGTAGTCAATAAATCTTACATGGTAGATTTCAATGATTAAAATGACAACTTTATTCTTAATCCCATTACAACAAAAATAAATTCAACCCTCATTGGGATCTAACAAATCAACAATTTCATGTAATAAAATAAGCTTACATGGTAGATCTCAATTATTTGCAATGACAACTTTATTCTTTAACTTATTACAACATATATAAATTCAAGAGTATATACATATTTCCTTATTTGAGAAAAACTTTAAAAACATTTCGAGATTTCGTAGAAATATAATGATACGATTTACGTGTAGGACATGACAGAGCTATCTACATCTAGCACCCACCACTGAAAAATAGTGTTATTGAGACACAATCTCATGGAATTAGAGTCATGTAGATAGATAGTGTTATAGAGATACCTTGCAACACCTATTGAACACTACGTTCAAGCTCAAATCATCATGATTTACTTTATAGCAATCTAGAGGATTTCATTTAATTTTGACAAGACCATTTATGACAGTTGTTGTTTTCCTCTCTCGATCTTTCCCTTCTGGAGAAGAAAACTTTAATATTCCCCTTTGAGTACTTGCTTCATGTTAACATGGTTATTGGTTCTTCATTGGAAAAGGTTGCAATATTATGTATATGGAAACAGCATGCATTCAGGTTATTCCTTGTCTCTTGGGATTATAAAACACCATTATAAAACATATATATGGTAGTAACCAAACGTACCCAAGATCCCACTTAAGAATTCAAAATGTTGTAAATAGGAGATGTCTTGAACAATATCAACTATTTAATTGCATAATCACACTAAAACAGACAAATCTTTAAAATGTTGATAAGTGTAAAAAAAATGGAGTTGGAATATTAAAGCTATGTCACAGTAGATAGAGCTATGTAAAATGCAACGTCTATCTAAAACACGTAAATGTAACTTCTATAATAAAACTAGAGTTGGAATATTATAGTTATGTCAAGGTAGATATAGCTATGCGAAATGTAACTTAAGACTAACATTTTTTTTTATCTTTGGTTAATCACTTAATACTCCACAAAAAATAGCATTGAATTGGTTCTTCACCAACCAAGGGAAAATTTTAAACCAGTGTCAAAATGCTTACTCATTCCCCTACCATAATGTGATATTTTATTTGTGTGTGGATTTAAGCTAGTGTAATGTAACTTCTACATATTTGACAATTTAAATGTAAAAAATTACCCAGATTAAAGTTATAAAATTAGCATATGCACAATAAGATATAATATGCCTGAGTTATAAGTAATATGATGTTTACATGTTATATCAAGAAACATTTTCTCATCTCATTAACTATTATCTTAGAGTTGTTGATGGATATAGCCTTTAAAATTCTGATCCATCCTTGTCATATCTTATATTTAATGATGGATATAGTTGTTAAAAGCATCAAACTTATTTTTTATTTTATGTACGATCAATTTAAATGGAGGTGCTCATAATTTTATTCAACATTATCTTTACAACTAGAAATAAAATGATGTGTGGGTGGTGCTTCTAGTGATTTTCAAACGTGTTTTAATCACCTAAATTTAGCATATTTAAAATAAACAAGGGTGGTGTTTCTAGTGATTTTCAAACTTCTTTTCATTACCTAAATTTAGCCTATTTAAAGTAAATAGTTGCACTAACCATCTTATCTTTAAGTGAGTAACTTTTCTTAAGGGAATTTTCATGACATCCATCATCTTTGAAAATTATGAAATATTAGTAGTATCTTACACTAAATAGATAATGTTGGCATAAAATATTTTATTGTGTTTTAACCGTGTCATAAATTTATTGATGTTTTATGATTCTTGGTTTCGATTTCCTTGCTAAGACTGGATTCATCATGCCTACTAGGATTTTTACTTATGCACACATCATATTGCTCACTTCTAATTGTATAAAAAACATAGAGTATGCATAATGACATATAATGACATGTGGGTGTCTATTTCAGTCAATGATATCCTTGATTTTTTAACCCATTCCAATCCAACCACAATGAAATTAAGAGAGACAAGGGCACAAGAACTACCAATAAATGAAATTAGAGACTTTAGAATGCAACTTAAATTGTACCTTAATGTAAGAATAAGTATTTGTAGCTACCTGGTCATTGACGCATCAAATCACACTATGAAAAATTACTTGCATTATGATAATTTGTTTTTTAGTTGCACTAATCCTCTGTAGCAGTTCGTTGACTTGGCTATAGATATAATTTTAGAAACAATCCTACTCCTACAATTATTCCCTATATGGATAATCTTGGTGCCCCTATTGGTAGTTAGTTTTCAAGGCAACAATATAGAACTCTCCAATTGCATCATCACCTTTCAAAATAATTCTTAAGTATTTCCAGGTGATTTTCGAACTAGTCTCTACTCAGGTCCACGAAATCCTTGATTTGTCTCCATCGCACAAACCTTGTTTCATAATAAAATTATAAATCCCACATCTACATTCCTCGTCCCTGACATATCAATTATTTACATTATCGTTGCTCCTTCGGTGCAACAGAGATCCACTACTGTAGCATGGAGATGACTGGTGTCATAAAATGGTGTAGAGAATCCTTCAATATATGTCACTGAACTACTCTCACCTAAAAAAAATCCTCTCATCTATAGCAATAAAATTCATCTAAAACTACGTGGTCTCCATCTCATTCATCCTGAAATAAGTGGATATTTCAATGGGTGACAAAGTGTGCTTTGAGATTTAATAGAAGGAGCTATCACTAAAAAAACAAATGCAGTGGAGCATAATAGTTATCAGTAGGAGGATAAAACTTTCCAAGCTACTTCCTAACTAGATCAAGATACTCCTGAATTATCTCTTATAACGAACAAAAGATAACCTCAACTTCCTATAGATTCTACCTATGCAAGGCAACAATGAAAACACTGTAAAAAACAACATCTACAACAACGTTGATCAATATCTTCGTCTAGTTAAAAGCATGCCCAACTTTTGAAAAGTATCAAGCAAGATAGGGTCCACCTCATCGAGGCTCCTATTCTTTTTCTACTCTCTCTATTTAGTTTTAGAATAATAGAAAAAGTCTAAGTTGGAAATTGATGGGTGGGTAAAAGTTATCAGACCATTTGGGTTCTTCCATTTTTTAATCATTTTCTCTAAGCATTGAGTCTAAATTACAAAAGCCATTTAGGTTCCTTCCTTTTAACTAAACTTAGCCTAAGCTTTGGAGAGTTGTAAGGTTTAATGGATATAAGTATATTCCACTTAAAATATAGTAACATGGTTTAAAATTTTAGGCATTGAGATCAGAATTGAAGGATGAAACAAAAATATTTTATGTTCATGATTACAGGAAATTTTAATTTCATGTAACAAAGTTTTAGGAAGGTCTTGTATTTGCATCCTACCAAAAAAATTTCTTTTATCACTCAATCCCTTTGAATTTGGACATGCTAGAGTCCAGTACATGAACAATCACCCACTAAAAAAAGGTGAAAATAAAAAATAAAATTTCATGCATTCCGACCCTAGAAAAGTTAGGGAGGAGTGAACTAATTTGTACAATAAGGACATGCAAAATGCTTACTTGTCCTTTTTCTTTTGATGAATTGTTGGCCGTAATCAAGATCTGCATTATCAAAATCATTAAACTCTTTGTACAATACAGACATGCAAAACGCTTACTTGTACATTGTCTTTTTATGAATTGTTAGCCACAATCAAGATCTGCATTATCATGATCATTAAATCCTCAACTTTAGATGAAATTTATGCTTTGATCATATAAACCCTCGAAATTGTTTACCCATAAGAACAAAAATCGTCTTTAATAAAAATGAAGAACTCTCAAGGGTCCAAATTCATATCCATGTACAAATGGTCAAAATATCCATGCCCAATGACCTTGCCCTTCTTCCATCTAATAGTTGATGCTCTCCTAAGGTCTTTCCCATGCAAACTCCATCTAGGGTTTGTATCCCTTGAAAGACATACATCACGTTGGTGGTCTTCCTTCTTCTGGAATTTCCATGCAACTATTAACAAGGAAGAGAAAAATGTAGTGCTACAATGTGATGTTGTAATCTGTGA
This sequence comes from Pinus taeda, assembly GCA_000404065.3. Lineage (NCBI taxonomy): Eukaryota > Viridiplantae > Streptophyta > Pinopsida > Pinales > Pinaceae > Pinus > Pinus taeda. The sequence goes on along the minus strand of APFE030669203.1, from coordinate 59,046 downwards.
ATATTTTTTCTAAACCCAACGCTAAACTAGAAATGAAAAAGAAAATAAATGTTTGAATGGAAAAGTAAAATAAATATTTAGAATATAAAATAATATTATTAAATTGAAATTGGGTTAAATGATTTATTTTTAATAACAATTTGTTAATTTTGCATAAAGACGCTAAATTAAAAGAAGATTAAGAAGTTAAAAATGATATTGGGATGAGCGTAAACATTTAAATATGGCCTCATTATTAATAAAAAATTTAATTAATAAAAATATAACATTCAATTTGTCCATATTTTGATTTTGTTTTAATTTGTAAATAGGGCTTGTTAGAAAAACCAAGGGCCAATACCCCATGATTATCAATAATACAAGTCAAAAACCAATAATGTATTTCACACAAAAACATTTTTATAACAATATGACAACAACTTAAATCATGTATTCCCGCCGACATTACAATAGAATATTATAACTTGTTAAAAAAAATAAGTCTTTTTTACAATAACCATGGATTGTCAATAACACATAACCAAAAAACATAATTATTTCACAATTAAAATATTTTATAACAATATGGCAATTTATTAACAATATAATACCCCACTTTACCAATGGATTATTAACTTGTAACGACTTTGTTACTATAACTACGGGTCAATACCATGGCTTATCAAATTCACAATGCAAAAAACCATAAACTTATTTCATAGTAAAAATATTTTATTTTAATTTAATTTTATACAACATTTGTTTAATTGAATATAAAAGGGAAATTGTTACAATTTTGAGATATATCTAAACCCTCTATCCTCGCGACTACTAAAAATATTCCCATAGTAATTAAATTAAGGTTTAACAAAATTAAGCTAAGATGGATCTATGTTGGTTCTTTATATATGTGTGTGTGTGTGTGTGTGTGTGTGTGTGTGTGACATAGGTCCAACTTAGCTAAGGATCCAAGGGATAGATTAAATATAGTGCTTGATTTTTTTAGAGTTCTTCAGTATTTTATTTTCCTTGACATGATTGATCCAAAATATAGGTTTAATATTTTAGAACCAATTAAGTTTTTTTAATTTACATAATTTCTTGAACAGAATACAATGTGATCAAATTTAAGAGAGAGTTAGGGAGGGGATGGAGAGAGGGAGGGAGATAGTGAAAACATTGGAGGGCAGAGAGAGAGAGAAAGAGAGAGTAATGGGGGTGAGAGAGAGTGAGGTGGGAGATAATGAGCGAGAGGAAGGAAGAGAGAGGGGAGAGAGAGAGAGAGATAGAGAGTCTTGGAGGAGAGATGGAGGGAGATGGTGAAAACGTTGGAGGGAAGAGAGAGAGAAAGAGGGAGTGATCAGGGGGAGAGAGAGTGAGGTGGGAGAGAGGGAGTGAGAGGAAGGAAGAGAGAGGAGAGAGAGAAACAGAGATAGAGAGAGATGGAATTGGAGTGGCTTAGAGAGGGAGGAAAGAACAAAGAAATAGAGAGATAGAGGTGGAGAGAGAGAGGAGTGAGAAGGGAGATATAGAGAGAGCGAGTGATAGAGAGGAGGGAAGAGAAAGAAGAAGAGAGGATAGAGATAGGGAGAGAAGGAAAAGGGAGAGAGATGGAGACATAGATATGGAGAAGGACAGGGAGGGGGGAGATAGTGATATAGTTGGACATAAGAGAGAGAGAGAGAGAGAGAGAGAGAGAGGTATAGTGCTTTGTAGGGAGAGATAGAGGGAGGTGGGAGATAAGGGATAGAGAGGAAGGAATATAGGGATAAGGAGAGGGAGATGGAATTGGAGGGGGCAGGAGAGGGAGGGAACAAGAAAAAGATAGAGGGAGAAAGGTGGAGAGAGATATGGGGTGACAAGGGAATGATGGAGAGAGGAGAGAGGGAGGGAATAGACAGAAGGATATAGATAGAGAGAGAGATAAGGGGAAGAGAGAGATAGATAGAGAAGGGGAAGAGAGGGGGAGAGAGTGTGTGTATGTTCGGGTGGTGAGATAGAGAGAGGGAATAAGAAAGAGACACAAAAATACATATAGATATTATATAGTATCATATAACCAACCTAGATCCATATTAACCGTAGAACTATCAAGAGCCAAGACGGATCCAATTTCTTAAGGTGCAAACATTTCCTGAAGTTTTTCACTAAAAAAAAAAATTGCACCTTGAGAGATTCGATCCCCTCTTGGCCGCTTGATAGAATTCGGGGTTAAGATGGATCTAGGTCGTTAATATGAAATTAAAGTATTTTTTATTTTGATATATAAGTCTTAAATAATAAAAAATTTCTTCAAATTAATTTCAAATTGGAACTAGACTAATTACTTTTCAATCAATACATTTTTTTAAATACATAAAATAGTTTTTTTATTAAAAAATATATTTTTAAATTACAATTATTAGAGATAAATGATGAAAATTTAGCTCACATATACACCATGTGAGGATGTAGAAGTGTTTGAGGAAGGATAACCTTTCAACCAATCTTTAACAACCCTTCAATATCCTATCACTTGTAAGTTTAGATTTCTTGACACAATTAAGATGGCTAACATAAAAAACCGATTCATATTATTGTACTACTTGTTAGGTAGTCGTATTTTTGTTCTTAGACTAAATTATTCATTCATGTTAGTCATTTGTAGTTTTATTACTTATTAGCTAGTCACATATTTTAATCCGTAACTAAATTAGTGATTTATGTTAGTCATTTTTAGTTTGGTGACTTAAGGTTGCTCATTTTTTGTAGTATTTCACTTGGAAATTTTGTGGTCACTAACGTTTTTAGTCACCTATTCACTATTTTCTCATTTTTTACTAATGTAAGATACATTCTACCCTCATACATAACATAGCAATTACATCCTTCAACTTTCCTTAAAATGGTTCCCATAACCATTCACATCTACAAGTCTTTTGAAACCCTTCTTTATTAGGCATGGCATATCTCAACCTAGTCCTAGAATAATTTAAAGTTATCTCATGAAGAAAACCAACCCATAATCAACACTTAACAAGATAAAAAATTATAAGGTCTTCATAAAACATATTTTAACCCTTTAATGTTTGTGCATTAGTTATGGACCTACATTCCTAGTTAAAATTGACTTTTTGGGGCTAGCTTACAATGGGTTCTAATTAGCATGGATAATTTCATAATCAAGATTAGTATTATGAAATCAATCATTTCACTAATGAAATTTAAGCTTCAAACTTTTTACACAAAGCTAATCCATACACACTAAGTATTCATTCCATTCTAAGCCGTGGTTTTTCTTGCCATGTGTGATTTCAATGGGAAAATGTGGTTTTTTTTTTAAATTGAGACTACATAGATAGGTCTAAGATAGAATGGTATTTCAATTCTTTTGTAGCTGATCTCTTTACAACTTCTTATAGACTAGTGTAAAAAATAGGAAGTGAATTTTATGGTTTTCATTTTTTTATTTTAAACTACCTAACGCATATTAAGAGAAATTCGCCATAACTAGCTTAAATTTAACCTCGAGGTTATTAGTATGAAGATTCCAAGCTTAAACTCAACTATGAATTTGTAGAAATTATTCTAAAACTTTCATGATTATCTATATTAATTCTCTGTAATAATTTCAATATTATGACTTTAATACAGAAACTACGTGAAAAAAATACCATGCAGATTTCCCCATAATGTTTTTAGAAATAAACCTAAAGATACAAGAAAATAAATTTAATTTGAACTAATAATATTAAAATCATAGCATTGTACCTCAGAAAAAAATATATATGAAGTTTAAATCCGAACTAAGCTTCAGTTAGATGTTTTCACAATAATCTCAAAATTATAACCTTTAAATGGAATAATAAGAAATGGAAAGAAACTCAAAATTTAGTCTTTCCATGATTTTATAAATTATTTCAAAAGTATATCCTTAAACCATAGAACATGAAAATGAATTCCAAGCTAAATCTCCATGCAAATTGAAACTTCAAACATGAAAAGTACAACAATATGTGGTACCAGCTCAATGCTAAAGTACAATAGGATGAACTACAAGCTTTGTGCTAGAGTGTTGTAATTTTTTCAAATTATAGCTTTTAAGCAGGATAAATTATGTGCTAGGCTGCCCTAACATGCTTTGTGCTGAAGTGTTGTAAAACTATGTGCTAGAGTGCTCTAACATTCTTTGTGCTAAAGTGTTGTAATATTTTCAAAATTATATATTTTAAGCAGGATAAACTATGTGCCAGAATGCCCTAACATTTTTTTTTTAAATTATTAAATTGGAGGGGATTATTAGTTTAGAAATTACCTATATACTCCCAAAATATTAACCAAAAATAAACAAAGTAAGTTATTTAAGAGGTCTCTGTCAATTTTTTGTCTTTCTTCTCAAAATTAAACCTCAAACCTGAAAGAGTCTAGAAACCAACAATAAAAATCAAAATCAAAACTAAGCAACAACATGAAACTTTAGTCTTAAGCCTTAAGAAAAAAAATAGTAATCCAAATTATAGTTATTCTAAAAACAAATAATGAAACACACACATAACAATTCAACATGGATCCAAAAATCATCATTTACATATTAATACACTAGAAAGCAGATATGCCCATTAGGTCCTAGTGTTGTAGCTCACTTTGATCCCATATCTAAGATCTCTCGATTTCCAACTAGGTCTATAACTTAAGTTACCCAAAATAGGTGATTTGTTTCTTCTCTTTTATGATTAATTTGTATATATATTCATAAGTACACCATATATATCTATATCTATATACATATATATATATATATAAGTTTGTAGTTAAATCATAT